>CM076085.1:2060000-2212500 GCA_038088235.1 Zacco platypus | reverse complement strand
TTTTAAATGGGTGGTAATCAGATTACAGTTACATCTGAAAAGTATTTTAGATTACTTTGAACTTTAATGTCATTTAAATATTAATGTAAACTGTGGCAGGCATAGCCCTTGCAGAATATGCAACATTTTAATAATTTTATCAAAAAAGTTATTATATTTTATAATAAATATTATTATAACATTATAAAGTCACAATTGCATGATAAAAACGTGCAAATCTGACTTTTTTCTCGGAATTGCGAGTTAATATCACAATTCTGACTTTTTCCTCAGAATTGCGAGTTAATATCACAATTCTGACTTTTTCCTCAGAATTGCGAGTTAATATCACAATTCTAACTTTTTTTCCTCAAAATAAGAGTTTACATCTCAGAATTCTGACACCTTTTCTCAATATTGAGAGTTTATATCGCAACTTTATATAACGCATTTCTGAGAAAAAAGTCAGTTACAATTACCTTTTTTTGTGTTACATATTTAGAGCATTCTAAAGTATTTAGATTAAGTTACAAAACAAAATGCGTTACAAATGACTTTTTAAAGCATGTATTTTGTAATCTGTAGTGAAATACATTTGAAAAGTAACCCACTCAGCCCTGGGAAAGCAAAAGAGGAAATCATTTTATCATATTCCTGAGGATCTCGATGGACGACTGAAATGGTTCACTTCAATAAAACGTGCTAACCAACACAACAACACAACAGATGGTTGTATTTTCTTTTTATTTTACTTTTTTGTCTCATCTCAGTATCCCTACAAGTGTTGTAGAAGGACTTTTATGTTTAATAGTAACCCTAAAAATGACATGAAAGAGCTTAAAATGTAAAATATACACATTATAAAGCAATTTTTCACACACTTTTCCATAAAAATTTCCAAAAATAATTATTTCAAGGGGCAACTAATGACACCTCGGTTGGATATTTACATGTTTGGGAAAAAATTGGGATTAAACGGGTTAAGGTTTCATGACATTTATGATGTCGAGTGTACTCACATGCTGGCTACCGTTACCTAAACAGCTAAGGTCGATTACGTTACCCAACAACACAGCTGACCCTTCCAATGACGACGAAACAGGTTTAATATTATAATATTCATAATAATATATGAAGTTTAATTTTTTTAGATTGCATCCAGGCTTTTAAAGAGTCTCCGGAGTTGGATAAGGGAAAATTAATGAGGTTGCTGTCAATATCAGGATAGGAAATCTTTCGGTTCCTTTATCGATACACGTTAGAAGCATTATAGATTAAGGGTTTGTTCACACTTGTCATGTTTGGTTGGATTAAAACGAACCCTGGTGCGATTGCTCAGTGAGTGCGGTTCGTTTGAACACATGTGAACGCTGCCATCCGAACCAAACAAGCGGACCGAGACCGCTAAAACGATGGGTCTCGGTCCGCTTCCAAACGAACTCTGGTGCGGTTCGGTTGATATATGAACGCGACACGGACCAAAGACATGTAAACCAACCAAAAACAGGACGTGATGTCACAAGACGCAACGCTACAAGTCAGCTGATTCGACGACGCGGGAAGATCGGTGTATCCAAAATGAGTCGAGGGCAAACGTGGAGCAACGAGGAGGAGAAGTTTCTGTTTCTGTGTTCAACGGAGGAAATCCTGGAGCTGTTCTGAATGTTTTGAACATTTGATGAGCTCTTCGTGAGTTCTCAGCTGGTAAAAATAAAGCATATGTTCACGCATAAAATGATGGCGTTTAATCCAGAACACAGCGTTGTTCTGAATGTTCGGTAAGCGAGATCCGTCGCGAAATATACGTCATAAAAGCCGACCAATCGGGTCGTGACCGTATCCCTATGGCTTTGGTTCGGTAACGTAAGGTTCGCTGTTAAAAATGCCAGTGTGAACGCTTAAGCGGACCAGGACTATATGTTTTGTTTTTTGGTCCGGACCAAACGAACCGAATTACAAGTGTGAACGCACCCTAACTTTAATCTGACGAGTTTGCTATGTATCTGTTGCCTTGACTCTCATGCTGGCGCCATTCACTTCATACCGGCTGTCCCTGCCCGCCAACATGGTGGTGCAAACATGGGTCACATGACGTCCGGAGCTCTATGTGCGAGTTTCAACAAATCACACGCATGTCTTTCATTTTGGGTGAAATTTCCCTTTAGGAAAACACTTCATCCTGATATAATGAAGGAACGGTCATTCTTACCTTCAGTATTTTAACAACTACTCTGTCATTGCTGTTGATGTTGATGGCCTCGAACACCTCGCTGTATTTTCCCCTTCCGAGCTTTCGTACAAGCTGGTAGTCATCCTGATTGCTGAATCAGAGCAAGCAAGAAATACATAAAACGGTGCAAAAATTACGGAAAAGTACCACATTTATGTTGTTTTTTTTGGACATAGTAGCATGGTGGTATTCAAAAGATACCACACCGAGGGCTGTCACTTTCTGCGAAATCCCATTTTCGAAAACACAAGGTAGTTTGATGCACAACCCTCCCTTGCGTTTTTGAAAACGGGATTTCGTGGAGTAGTAAATGCATTCGAGCGACAGCCCTTGGTGTGGTATCTTTTGAATAACACGCACTACGGTACCGCGCTATAAAAATCTCTATACCTCCAGCTAGGCACATGTGCTTCATAGTCCCAGTATTCCTTGCTCTTCACAGTGTTGGCATCAGCATACACCCGTGCTTTGCTGCTCACCGGACCGGGCATGGCCAGTCGATCCGCCTTCCCTCCACCTACTACTACGAGACTCTCCAAGCGACAGCAAGTCGACCGTCCGTGTTGTGAAATACTGCAGAAAGTATTGTGGAAGCGTAAAACACCGTAACAAGCCGCTTCAATGCGTTCTCTCGCGAGCAATTGTGATTGACAGCTGCTCAGCAGCGGCGCGCATGACCTCGCGCTGACGCTCGCGCCACTAAAAGCCAAGGCAAAAAGCAGAGAGCGGTGCAGAAAACGGTTTATTTTCTGATGGACCGCCAGTTTATTAAAAAAACATAAATAGGGATGTCATGTCCGTCCGTAAAAAATAAAGTAACAGCTTTAGAAGGAGCGTAACACACACAAAATCGCATCGAAATGAGGGAGGAAATGAAAAAATATTCAATTGAAGCACAGACCTGTCAAGCCCGCTGAATGTAGCTTACGGATCGATGTTTGATCGATTGTCTTGAGGGGCGAACAGCGTTTTATCATCACTGTTTATTAAAATATGCATTACAGCGGTTCTGCAGTTTCACTTTAACATCGTTCCCTCAGGATAACAGCGCTAAGCTAGCGAGATGTCGATGGACGGGTTTAATTGGCCGCTAAATCCTCGACACACGTCTCCAGATTCCCGATTAATAATCAAATTCAAGTCCTCCCAGATGTCCTCCAGTTACATCTAGTAAATAATCAAGGGATCCGCTGACAGGTAGGCGGATATCACCCCTAGGATAGCACTCCTGTCGATTTTTGCTATCGCTTAGATGGAGTCACCGGAAATACGGTGTGGACTTCCGGTGCGCTCTTCAAAATAAAAGCCCCCGAATTGTAGCTCTGTCGCTTGACATTGAGCAGCAAATTAATGTTGGAATTCCAAAACAGCAGTTTTGCTTTAACAATTATATTTTATTTCTATAATTCGTTCGTATTGATTGTAACAAATACCACATTACACCAGTTATACTATATACTGCATGTCGTTGGATACCGTTCACATATTAATAGGAGGTTTATTATTTATTTTTTTTGGAGGGAAAACCCTGTACATCATATTTGTGTAACAATAATACGAGTTAATGTATTGTTTCAGTTAAAAAAAAAAAAAAAACATGGAGTACATTAGAAAATATTATTCCCACTATATTGTTTATGTTAATCAACATGGCCTGTAGTAGTTACAGCATTTGGTTGACAAATAATTACAACGCTTATCTATGTTTACAAACATTTAATTTGTAAATGCTTCGTAGTTATGACATGCCACACCTTTGCGATAACGGGGTGGGAAAAACCAACACATTATGGCATATTTACAACTCGAGCCTCTTCGCTACCGTGTCCAGAACAGACGTTTAAGGGGGACATACTAGATGGCGGGAAAACTGGTTTTGCTCTAATACAAAAAAGAAATAAATTATTTGATTCAACATCAAGAATATTGCTTCAAAAGCAACGACAACATTCAGTCTCTGCATTTAATGCACATGAACGTACACAAATCTGTAACAGAACAAACAATACTGACACATAAGCCGTTAATGTTAATAAGGCTTTCAGAGGCATCGAAGGGGAAACAAGAGATGTCTGCAATGTTTACATTCAAGCTGTTAGGATCATCATACAATGTATCATTAATATGGATTGGATTACATCATAGACACTGCATTGGAAGAGGTTTTTGACGTTTTAAAAACACTCTACTACTGGTTAATACTGCGATAGATTCTCTCAGACACGCTTGAATTCGTTTTAATTGCAATTTTGCGTCCAAATCTAGTTGTGGTTTAAAACAAAAATGCAGGTGCTGATCCGATCAGGCAAGCATAAAATCAAATGCCGACGGATTTATGGCAATAGAAGCCGAAAGCAAATTTGTGGCAGAGAAACTGAACAAGTTAAAGAATAATCCACTAAAACAGAAACGGCGTATCCTCGCGAGAGGAAACAATCACATACGCACGGTATGATGAAACACAAACATATACTAAATCCTAGCACTGTACTCATGTCGAAGCGATACAAAACACCCATGTACAGATAACTTTACAAATTCTACAGCATTGTTTATCTAACCATCCGTTTGCCACCTGCAAACAAAAACACCTCATCGTTGTAAATCTTTGTGCTACTGTAAATTTAACTGCTTGCAAACTATTGTTATAGATGAATCAATGCACTAGAGGAAAAGAATGGCTAATATTTTTTTGTGTGTTTTTTTTTAGTGTAGTCGTTTGCCTACAAGTTAACATGACAGATTACAACAAACTGTATAAATTATTTAGGCTAATCATGCATACATATACCCTGTTACATCATGGGTTAGTGGATGGGAGTAATACATTACGAATACATACAATCACTACTGTATATAGTCCAGATGGCCATACAGTGTTCCATAACTCACATGTAATGGAGAGCACTGGAAGAAAGGCAGTTAATTTGAACGTTACAAGGCCAAATAATTACAAAGAAAGAGAGGGAAACCAAGGGTGGCGTACCAATTTAAGAGTACTGCATTCTCTTCTCGATGTACTAGATATACTGAATTCAAGCAGAACTCAAACTAAATTTCTTTGTTGGAAACACCAGTCTTACGTATATAATGAGTTGCACAAGCTTATTTACGTGTGCGGTTCGTGAAGAACTGTTGCCAACATCTACCCAACATCTATGTCCAGACTGATACTTCACGTCGTTCCAACTGTGTGTGTGGGGGGGGGGTATGTAAAACGTACACTTTCTCTAAATGTATGTTAGAAAAATCGCAGTGTTACTATTGCGCGCGGAGGATATTTTCGCCTGGCGGGGAGCGACGGCAGACGGTGACTACTCTATGCACGAGGATGCTGGATAACCCCCTCCTTCCGCGGTGTGTTGAACCGTATGTTCTTGAAGGGCCCCGAGCTCTCCGAAACACTCTCCGCACCAGACGCACTTGAACTGGGCTTCGCGGGAGTGGACGATGCCGTGTTTGGCCAAGTGTTCGCGCTGTTTGAAGCCCTTGTCGCAGGTGGGACACTTGAAGGGTTTCTCTCCCGTGTGGACTCTGCGGTGTCTCTGCAACTCGGACGAATATTTAAAGCGCCTCTCGCAGTCCGCGCACTTCATCGGCTTCTCCCGAGCCGGGTCGCAGCGGTGCTGCACGAAATCCGACGAGGACTGGAAGCGGCGGCCGCAGAGCGAGCACTTGAGCGGCTTTTCGGTGCAATGCGAGTTCTGGTGCCGCTGCAGCGTCGACGACTTCTTGTAGCCCTTCCCGCACACGTCGCACTTGTAGGGCTTCTCCACGGCGTTCGTTCCGTTGTTCGATTCCGTGCACTTGTGCCTCAGCAGTTCCCCGGATTGCCGGAATCCCTTCTGGCAAGCGGCGCATTTGAACAGGCTCTCGATGCCGTGGACGTGCTGGTGGTACAGCAGATGGGAAGGTTGCAGGAAACCCTTGTCGCACTGATTGCACTTGAAAGGCCGGTCGGCCGGGTTTTTGTGCGTGCGGCGGTGGCGAACGAGCGCGTACTGCTGTTTGAAGCTCATCTGACACTCCTCGCACTGGAACGGCCGCTCTTCCGAGTGGGTGCGCTCGTGCTGCCTGAGGTCCGAAGGCCGTTTGAAGCTCTTCCCGCAGGCTGCGCAGCGAAACGGACGCTCTCCCGCCGGCTGGCACTGGTGGTGCAGCAGTTCGGACGACTCCTTGAAATGCAGCTCGCACAGGTTGCACTTGAACAGGTGCTCGCCGGAGTGAGCGTACATGTGCCGTACGAGGTGCTGCCGGTGCTTGAAGGTCTTCTCGCAGACGGCGCATTTATAAGGGCGATCGGCGCTGTGCGTGCGCTGGTGGTGTGCCAGGTGAGAAGCTTGACTGAAGCTCTTCTCGCACGTGTCGCACTTGTAGGGCTTCTCGCCCGTGTGCACCCTTTCGTGCCGCGACAGCTCCGAAAGGTGACGGAACGCCTTATTGCAAACGGAGCACTTGTACGGACGGTCGGAGCTCTGAAAAGCCGTCGTGGAAGAGGAACCCATGGCCGCTCCGTCGCTGGATGTCTCGGCAGTGGAAGGCTGCTGAGGGTTTGAAGACGCGGAATCTGGGCGGTACGTTTTTTCACAAATGGAGCACTTCATCGGATTGTTTCCCGTGCTGTGCTCGTTGTGATGTTGCGCCAAAGACGTGAGGAGCGAGAAGCCCATCTTGCACACGCCGCACACGAACGGCTTCTGCTCAACCTGGACGCACTGATGCTCTAGAAGATCCGTGGCTTGGTTGAAGATCTTCATGCACTGTGTGCATTGGAAAGAACGGTCCTGGTTGACCATGCACTGGTGCTCATGGGGATTGGCCAAGTGCGAAATATCGTGGCCACACGCGCCACATTTGTGGCCACCTTCGCTCCCCACCTGCAGCTGAGGCTGCTGAGCCGGCAGCGGGTGCTGCTGTGCGTGTTGGCCGTGCTGGGACTGTTGCAAAGCGGGGTCCGCCTGTAGGACAATGCCATACGCGGCAGTTCCCAAAGCATTCTCCGCCCCTTGCAGAAGGGGGTGCCCGACGGGAGGAGGGGCCACTGCATGTTGCTGTTGCCATGCTTCTGTCATTCTTCCACTGTACATGTATGAATGCTGCTTTCAGGAATCAGCGCTTTGGGACCTGATTGCACACAAATGTTCCGAGTGATGGTCAGTTCATTGGAAAAGTCACGAATGATACTAAAATAAGTCTCGTGGAGGAATTCAAGACTTGTTCATTGTGTGAAAGTTTGATAAGAAGTTTTTTTTATGTTAAATACCAATCCAGGGGGAACGGCTGTAATTTTCTCCAGCAAACTACACAGAATCGTCTTCAAATGCATACCTGCAAATGAGAAAAAAAAAACTGCGTTATTACACAAAAGCAGTTCATGCAAGAGTTATTCAGGGCTCCCATATCTTTGGAAAAAAAACTATTTCAATGCATTGTCCCAATTACTGTATGAGAATTTTATTAATCATAACATCGGTAGTATGAACTTCCATGGAGGATGCAAGGTGAATTTGAAATAAAATCTTTTTTTTTTTTTTTTAATTTAATTAATTAAAACCGACTTCATTAAAGACGTACAACACAAACATATTTATTCTTCCCCTAAACCCGGCTGGTGGTGTCAAAGAAGGTAATCTACACATAAAATGAAGCTTTAGCTGTAGATATGGAGACATTTCTACTCCTGACTGACTTCAAATCATATTTTTGGCCAAATCATTAACATAAACAGTTGAATTAAAGGGTTAATTCGCCCTTTTGGAAATGACTACATGATTTACTCACCCTCAAGCTATCCTAGGTGTATATGACCATCTTCTTTCAGACAGACACTATTTAAAAACATCCTGGCTCTTCCAAAGCTTTATATGGTAGTGAATGGAGGGCAAGATTTTGAAGCCTAAAAAAGTGCATCCATCCATCATAAAAGTAATCCAAAGGGTTAATAAAGGCCTTCTGAAGTGAAGCGATGGGTTTTTGTAACAAAAATATCCATATTTAAAACTTTAATAACTATAATAACGAGCTTTCAGCGGAAGAGTGACCTCTGATGCAACGATGAACGCGGAAGTGCAGAGGAAGGAGCAAAACAAAACAAAACGGTCACATATTAGAACGAGAATTTTTAAAGAGAAATGTCAGAGAATTTCGACATAAGAGAAGAGGAGCTTGAGTTTGTTGCACAGCCCTATTTGTTTGAACCTTGAAAGCTCTTTATTAACCTCCTGGAGCCGTATGAATTGGTTTTATTAGGGATGGATGCAGTTTTTTGGGGGGTTGGGGAGCTTCAAAATGTGCCCAACCACTATAAAGCTTGATAGAACAAGGATATTTTTCTTAAATAAACCTCCGATTATGTTCGTCTGGAGGAAGATAATCTGGGATGGCTTGAGGGTGAGTAAATCATGGGATAATTTTAATTTTTGGTTGAACTATCCCTTTAAAAACGCTCAGACGTGCATTTATTGCATGGACGAATGTGTTTAAAATGCACACGCTTCAGTTGAACAATAACATTCATCCTCTTTAATGCAGTTTAACTCAATTTACCAAGAAAAGTGTTTGTTAAAAATATCATATATATGTGAGTGTGTGTGTATTTTTTATCATTCAAGCTGAGCCAAACACTTCCCCATTATTTTTTATGTTTGCATTAATTTCTCAGTCATTTCCAGTTTTTCACTGACTCTGGGAACCCTGAATACTGTTAATAATGAATCTGGAGAAAACGTACTAGTATTTACAACACCAATCCCATGCATATCTATGTATTAGCACATGCATATCTATAACACATGCATATCTATTCATTTCACATAAAAAATATGATCCAATCTGTATTTATAATAGAAATCCAGCATTCAACATATCACACTTAACAACAACTAATATATGCTTTGAGGTGCATTACAAGTCATCATGCCATGCAATACACACAATGTGAATCTGAAGTTAAAAATACACTAAATGTAGAGCCGACTGCATGCTAGCCTGGAAATAAAATGGGAGAAATCCGGAATTTCCTTTGACCGTCTTAATTCTTTGCCCGGTGCAGAATATAAGCCATGCTTTGGACATTAGAGATCCATATCGTAACGCATCCTCGCTTTTTATTCGCAGTTTGCGTTCAGGAAAACTTCAGCTAGCTTCTGACCGATGCACACACACACACACACACACACTTGCAGCCAGGGCTAGCCAGCGCTGCTAACGCTCTCCTCTATCAATCTGCCCTCCTGCAATCGCTACATTGTATCTGACTCACAAATTACACATGCAATAAAGACACAATCTGCAACAATTCGCCACGCGCCTGCAGATTTGCATGCAAATGACACGCAAAGCCCCGTGCAAGTGTGTTTTCCAGCGCGCGACACTGTAGCTACTGCGTTCAAAGAGGCAGCAGCCGCCACCTCACGGGCTTTAACCTACTTTGCGTCGCGTTTTTTCCTTCGATACCTTGTTATCCCGATGATCCACGCTTGTTATAAATATATGCAGGACGTTTTAAGGCAGGGAGAGGTAAAAAAAAATCGGGCGCTTCCCTGCCTGTGGGATGCAGAAGGCCCAAATAAACGTGACGCATCGGACCTCTACGACCAGCCCCTCGAACAAGGCGGACACCCCGATGATATGGGCGGAATCAAGGCGATGGAAAATCACTGATTTTCTAATATATATGAGCGAAACTGACTGAGCATGTAAACTTATAATGTTAAAAAATAATGGCTGGTTTAGAGTAACTAGCATGTGCAATTGTGTTTTCTAAATATTTTGTCAGTGTTTTTCTTCTACTCCAATTATATCTTTACGTGTGTGTCAAGCCTGAAGGAATTAGCAGGGTTGGGGAGAAACGAAATACACTTAGTTACGAAACGTGAGTAACTGTATTTCATTACAGTTACATTTTAAATGGGTGGTAATCAGATTACAGTTACATCTGAAAAGTGTTTTAGATTACCAAAGTGATTACTTTGAGTTTTAATGTCATTTAAACAGCATTTTTTCCCCTCACAATTCTGACTTCTTTTTCTCAGAATTACGAGATTTAAACTCACAATTGCAAGTTATAAAGTCAGAATTGGGAGAATTGAACTTGCAATACTGACTTTTTTTTCTTGCAATTGTGAATTTAGTATGTCAGTTTATATCTCATAATTCTGACTTTTCTCAATATTGTGAGTTTATATCTCATAATTCTGACTTTTCTCAATATTGTCAGTTTATATCTCATAATTCTGACTTTTCTCAATATTGTGAGTTTATATCTCATAATTCTGACTTTTCTCAATATTGTCAGTTTATATCTCATAATTATGACTTTTCTCAATATTGCGAGTTTATATCTCATAATTATGACTTTTCTCAATATTGTCAGTTTATATCTCATAATTATGACTTTTCTCAATATTGCGAGTTTATATCTCATAATTATGACTTTTCTCAATATTGCGAGTTTATATCTCATAATTCTGACTTTTCTCAATATTGCGAGTTTATATCTCATAATTCTGACTTTTCTCAATATTGTGAGTTTATATCTCATAATTCTGACTTTTCTCAATATTGTGAGTTTATATCTCATAATTATGACTTTTCTCAATATTGCGAGTTTATATCTCATAATTATGACTTTTCTCAATATTGCGAGTTTATATCTCATAATTCTGACTTTTCTCAATATTGTGAGTTTATATCTCATAATTCTGACTTTTCTCAATATTGTGAGTTTATATCTCATAATTCTGACTTTTCTCAATATTGTGAGTTTATATCTCATAATTCTGACTTTTCTCAATATTGTGAGTTTATATCTCATAATTCTGACTTTTCTCAATATTGTCAGTTTATATCTCATAATTATGACTTTTCTCAATATTGTGAGTTTATATCTCATAATTCTGACTTTTCTCAATATTGTGAGTTTATATCTCATAATTCTGACTTTTCTCAATATTGTGAGTTTATATCTCATAATTCTGACTTTTCTCAATATTGTCAGTTTATATCTCATAATTATGACTTTTCTCAATATTGCGAGTTTATATCTCATAATTCTGACTTTATAACTCACAATTACTCGCAATTGCAACTTTATATCACGCAATTCTGAGGGAAAAAGTCAGAATTGTGAGATAAAAACTCACAATTCCCTTTTTTGTGTTTGTTCCACACTTATTAGTATTCCAAAGTATTCTAAAGTATTTAGATTAAGTTTCTAAACTTGAGTAATGTAACGAAATACGTTACAAATGACTTTTTAAAGCATGTATTTTGTAATCTGTGGTGAAATACATTTTAAAAATAACCTACCCAGCCCTGGGAATTAGTGATTGTTATATGCAGTTGAGGGTCTAACTATGTTTTTTAAACCTTACTACATAGGCTATTACTATTTTCAAATGGTTCAAACATTTCCATAATATTTAAATTAGAAAACATTCCCCTGTTCCAAAAGGATTAATTAGAAAAAACATTAATTAGCGTACAAAAAAATCCATCTCTAGCTACTTAAAACCTCGATAGTAGACTTTAAAAAAATTTATTTTAATAGTCAAAGCTCAGACTTGTCCTGTATTTGGCTGCTTTATTTTTGGATAAGAATTGTGAAGACGCCTCATAATGAGATCATTTAAATTTTCACATTAAATGAAAAAAAAAGATTTCTTATTGTGGGAAAGGCATTTTCTGTCTTTAAACCCATTTTAGCTTTTCTTGTGTTTAGAATTGACCACCATTGTGAAAATGAAGCGAATCGTCATCAAACACGCTGGAAAAACCTTCCCTTCTTACAGCTATTTCCCACTGTCTCCTCAACTCTTGTCTCTGGGAAACCTTCAATGTGTGAGAAAAATAAGATAGCCAACAAACTAACGTTACAGTAATTCACAAAACGTCAGTCACCAAACCGAAACGAGCGCTTGCCTTAACCCTTCTGTGCTGTTGGGGATGTTTTCATCCACTATGGGGAATTTTTGAGTCTTAATTTGGCCATAACTTTCTCCGTGTTTCAGCAAATGGAATGATTTTTGGTGACAAATCTTATTTTGACACATATTTTGGGAAAATGCTTTGAAAATGTTCAAAAACTCAACAGTACTCTGTGGGCAAATTCACGACCCTTTCGTTATGATTTAACTGCTTTAAAAATGTATCAGATAAATATTTTTTTCAATTTTTTTTGCTTAAATCTATTAATCAACCTCAGTCCTGATCAAAACTACTAAATTTTAAAAAAAATTCAGGATTTTAACTCTTTAATTGCCAAATTCATAAATGATGTCACTGATTTGGGAAAAAACGTGTCAAAGATTAGAAACAACATTGGCTTTGATGCGTTGTTAGTTTTTGTGCAGCATCAGATTTTAACGTTTTAAAGAGTTAAAATCCTGAATTTTTTTTTTAAATTTAGTAGTTTTGATCAGGACTGAGGTTGATTAATAGATTTAAGCAAAAAAATTTGAAAAAAATATTTATCTGATACATTTTTAAAGCAGTTAAAATCATAACGAAAGGGTCGTGAATTTGAACAATGCACAAGGGTTAAAAAGTCAGTTTCAAGAAAATAAAGATTTTTAAAGGAAATTAGGAAATTTAGCTCATAAAATAAAATATGCTAAAACTACAATATAACTCATATAAACTCAACTTTCACAGCTAATTAGCGTCATCGCTAGCTATTTTCTGACTGACTCCAGTGGCAAACTACTATCAACGTAATTATATGACCAAATACAAGCAGAAACTAATGTTCAGTCTTACCTGTGAAAGTTATTCCCCGAGACCTGTGTTCAATTGTGTGGAGATTTGTACAGCCCCAAGCAGAACACGAAACAGGCATTTTTCTCAATTCCAGTTATGAGCGTTATGGGAACGTTGCCCTGCACAATATGGCGGCGCCGTTGACGTACGATCCAGAGGCCAATGGGGCGTCTATGTATTTATTATGTCTATAGTTGAAGCGACCCCAAATAATGACATTTAGCCCCTTTAATGCGATTTTACCAGGGGAACCTCGCAAAGGTTGCCAGGTTTTCACTGCCAAAACCTGTTCTCAAAAAAAGGGGGGTAAAGTCCACATTTTTGGTGGGGTTCCCCTGGTAAAATTTGATTTGCA
This sequence comes from Zacco platypus, assembly GCA_038088235.1. Classification (NCBI taxonomy): domain Eukaryota; kingdom Metazoa; phylum Chordata; class Actinopteri; order Cypriniformes; family Xenocyprididae; genus Zacco; species Zacco platypus. The sequence continues at coordinate 2,199,178 of CM076085.1, read as the reverse complement.
TTCCAAGGGCTAAATATAATATTATTTGGGTTCATTTCAACCCACGGCAACAGAGTTTTAGTAGCCAAATTCCACCAAACGAACTCAATCTCGTTTCAGAGGGAGTCCTTCTGTAAAAATCGCATTATAATTCAAGTTTTTAGCGGCGTTGCCAAGTCCGTGTTCTTCAGGACTTGGCAAACCCGCCAAAAACTTGGACTAAACGCGATTTTTATTGAGGGTACTCCCCCTGAAACGCGATTGAGTTCGTTTTGAGTAGCAATTGGGCTTTGTTGTGCCAACCTGGCAACCCTGTTGGTCACCATATTGAAACATTTCCAAGTCTTGAGAGCTTCATCTACTTTGTGAGACATTAGCAACACATTATTAGCTATTTCATAATATAATCAAGCCAAAGGATAATCATATTAATTAGCGTCATGTGTCTGATGTTGTAGAGAGCGATACATAAAACGCATTACCATTCTGAGACATTGAGTTGTAGAAGATCTTGTCTCGCTCTTCCACTTCTTCTGAATAAGTTTCATGGTTCAAGCATGGCTGAATTAAAGCAGTATTTCCATTTACCATCGTGTCGCATTTATTCCAGTTGACCAAGCGGATCTCTGAGCTGCTGTGGTTGAGTGGAGGCGGGGACTAATTTGCATATTCATGAGTCGGCGCATACTAAATGAAGCAAGGGTGTCGAGTTGCATTCAACCTATGTTTGAATGCCCGCAAAAAATGTCATTTTGATTTTCAAACATGAGTTTTAATGATATTAACTGTAAGCCTCCATATTGATCATTATAGTTTTTCACAAACGAGTGGCTCGTCTCCTCATATAATGTCTTTTTGGTGGGGTCAGTATACAAATTGCAAACTAATTGTGTGTTTTCTGTGAAAACCACGAGCCACAACATAACCTCAAACATTTTATTAATTTTCCACATAACTTGGAAACAATCTCATAAATCATTGCGTAAGAAAGGGCATGCTTAGGCATGCAATGATCTCACAACATGATATCACTGGATGAGTAGTATAAAATATACAATAGCAGTTTATCATTCATTAATTTAGTTAATGTCAGTCAGGTCCCACTGAGAAACATAAGCTGGTATTTTTTACACTGCTTTCAGTCCCAATTGTTATCTAAGTTGCTGGACAGAGAGACAGGCAGAAAATCACACAGAGTAACAGCGGAAGAGAACAGGCTAAACAAACATGCTGTAAAAATCTCCACAGGCTTAGGCTCAGTTCTTAAGCCGACTTGATTTGTTCAAAGGTTGGGTGGGATAAGAGACAAACCGATTCACGTGACCTCCGTACGAGCGGTCACCTGTACATAACCTGCTCGCTGGGAAGGTTTCTCAATTAAAAAAGGCACTCAGCATATCAATGATATCTTGCAAACTTGTTAAAATATGTTCAGTAGTATAGAATAATATATATTGAAAACAGTCTCGAACTTTATCATCGAGTATGAGCCGGAATACTCGACCGCTGCTGCACCTCTGTTGTACTTTTATGTCTCGTAGCGGATGCGATGTGGTGCGTGAGAAAACTTTAGCCGTGACTCTGGCATGGTGAATCATGTGTATTCGGTGAATCAAAACGAACTACACGACTGGATTGTGCTGAAATTCAGTGATTACTATAAGTGTGGAAAGAATTCTGCAGGCTTAAAACGGGATGAGAATGATGAAGCCCTTGAAGATAGCTGTTACCACAGACCTATAGGTGTGTCAAATCTGGGTATGCAGATGAGTCGGAATCAGTTTTAAATGGATGAAATGGAGCGTCTGCAGCGATCCTTTAGGGCCGTACCCTGGAATACAGTGGGAGGGTGTGTGGTCTCAGACTGGTTGGTTATATATTAGTGTGAACTGCACCTTACATCAACTATATCATAGTACATAAAACCACAAGACCATCTCTTCAGAGTCTCAGTAATGTCCCAGGCGTGATGTGCATTTGAAAAGAAAACAAGTGACATAATCTTCTGTAACCGTTAAAGATGTGGTAAAACATATCAGACGAGCCGTATATTTAAAAACCTAAATGTGCGTAATACTTCAGATCTACAGAATATTGTAAATGGACCTTTATTATGAATGGAGGAAGAAAGTAAGCAAAGTTAACTAATGGATTTATATAATAAATTGAACCATAAAAGAAGTTTACAATTTACATGGACTTGCCCAACGTACACAGACATTTACTACTGTAATTTTTGGGTTCCTTATATTAAGAAGTGGTGCTAAGTGTGCATATCTTACTCTTGATGATAATCAATGCTGTTATTGACATTCTAGAGGCCGTATGATTAAATAAAGAAATGAATGAACAAAATGGCTACACCGATGTTGAGTAATATCACCAAGACCACCAGGATAGAGCTGGAGCCCTGTGGAAAGAGAGCAAAATAGTGCCATTAGAAATATTGTATCGCTTTCAATCGTATCACAAGTGTGCTTAAACCATTAAAAAGTATCATATTAATATGTATTACTCAATATGTACTGAAAATAGTACGCAACAGTGACACCCTTTTTTCATCAGCCTGAATTCCAGAAGTATTTATCTTATTCATTTTCTCGATTGGAATTTAAAAATTATAATTGTAAAAAATATTTTTGTGTTCCAAATTGATAAATTGTGTCATTCACAATGCTTTATGGGAGTAAAGCCCAAAGTACAGTTCCCTGGGGGCGTCGATTCACAAGGTAGTCGAAGAAAAACTGCAAGAACAGACCGGAACACATGCAAGCTACAGCGACAATGGAGGCCTACATAGACTAGACTGTGCAAAGAGCTTAGCTTATTCGTACAATTCTAGCATGAAAGAATACAAAGATGTTTATATGGGCTGTCGAGAGACTGCACAAAACTGCGCATGCGTCGAACGCCTGTGTATGTGTACGAATGAAGTGTACTTTCCAAGGCGACTGTGCTCGTAAACTAGCGTACATGTGAATATAACCAAGTACACCCGGGGCTTGAGCGGTCACTTCTGAGTACATGGTGGACTCTGATTGGTGGCGCTCTCTCTTAATTATGGGTGGTGTAGTCCTGCACCAGAAACTGAGCAACTAAACGCAATTGTTTAAAACTAAAGTTAAAGGGATAGTTCAATCAAAAATGAAAAAGAGCCCATGAATTACTCACTCTCAAGCCATCCTAGGTGAATATGACTATCTTCTTTCAGATGAACTCACACGGAGATATATTTAAAAATATCATGGCTCTTCCGAGCTTTATAATTGTAGTGAATGGAGGGCCCCAAAAAATACACCCATCCATCATAAAAATAATCCATACGCTTCCATGCGTATGGTCGTCTGTCGGAAGCTAGTTATTTTAGTTTATAAAGTTACAAAAACCCATCGATTTGCTTCAGAAGGCCTTCAGAAGAACCCTCTGGATGGATTATTTTTATGATGGATGGATGCATTTTTGGGGGGCTTCAAATGTGCAAATGTTTCAAATATAAAGCTTTGAAGAGCCATGATATGATCTCTGATTGTGTTCCTCTGAAAGAAGATCGTGATTTACACCTAAGATGGCTTGAGGAAATCATTAGATAACTTTAATTTTTGGGTGAACTAACCCCTTAAGTCACATTGCCTTATGGCTTCTACTGAATTATAAATCATCACTTAAATACCTCAGAGCTCATGGTAGTTCTGTCTTGAAAGGTTTATGTGGAAAATGAATGTGATGTTTAATACCTGAACCTAAATGTTATGCTCCATTAAATGACAGCATAAGGCTGTCAAACTCAGCTCCTGGAGCTCCTGGTCCTGCAGAGTTTAGCTCCAACCAGCTCCTGCCTCGAAGTTTCTAGTAATCCTGAAGACCTTTATCAGCTGGATCAGGTGTGTTTAATTAGGGTTGGAGCAAAACTCTGCAGGGCAGATGAGTTTGAGACCGCTGGCATCCAGAACATTGTCTCCTTTCATTCCCAGAGGTTGTCATGCGGTTTACTTACTGAGTTTGCCTTTATCAGGTTCAGATGCTCTACTTCTGGGTCCAGTGGTTCTGGAGAAGACGTTAAAGGGGGTGAAAGAGTAATGTCCCGTTGCAAAGGCCATTCCTCCACGTCAACCCCAACATTCAAGGTGTCGAGCATCTGTACAGAGTCCATGGAACCTTCCCTGGCCGCAAGACCCCATTCTTTGCCTTCGTGGTTTCGCTGACGTAGTCTCTGCAAATTGTGCCCTTGGAGACCCGAGCCTTTCATGCCAGAGCCAAAGTTCTGTTGGGAAATGGAGTCTAGGGGCTGGAACCTCATTTCAACCCGATAATCATTTTCCCCTTCTTTCTCCTGCAGATGTGAATGGGAAGGGATCCACTGGGAATTGTTTTCAACAGTCCATTCCAGAGTGGAGTTGTTGGCTCCACGGTCTGACAGCTGGTATGCGTTCAAGCCAGACTCACCAATCGTGTGATTGGTAAAGGACTTTCTTGGCTTGTGGTTGAAGTGGACATGCTCATGTTGTTTGTGATAGGAGGAAACATGCTCTTGGGGGTTATAATGGTAAGAAACGTGTGGTTTTTCGTGTGCAGAAATAAACTCCTTTGGTTTGTGATTGGAGGAAGCATGCTGATTGGTCTTGTGATTGGATAAATTATGACCCGTGGACTTGTGATTGGAATATATGTGCACCTGCGGTTTGAACTTGGAAGAGTCGCAATCAACAGAGTTGTGATTGGATGGTTTATGCTCCCGCTCTCGTTCCCTGGAAATTGTATGATCCTTGGATTTTTGATGTTTCCAGGGCTTTTGATCCCACACCTTCTCAGGAGCCATATGCTCAATGGGCTTGTGATTTGAGGAGCCGTTCTCCCATGGGTGATGAGTCGAGGAGTTCTCATGGCCATTAATGTGGCCGATCTCCTCTTCCAGCAGGGACGGCGTTGTGGAGCGACTGCTCTCCCCTTTGCTTCCTCTTCTGTGAGGATACATTTCAGCGGTCCAGTTGTTGGCCCCAGCTCTCATGGTGTCCATGCCTCTACCTTCCACCAGTACCTGAATCTCGGCCCCTCCTTGTTCGTCCACAGCACTCTGCCGCATGAAACAAGCGTTCCTAGTGCGATGAGTAGGTGGGCTGCAGGGGGGTGAAGGGGGGCTGCTCAGAACGGGGCTCAGGTCAGGCGTCTGGGCTGGGGGTGTTGTGTCTGGTGTGCAGAGCTCAGGGCTGTCTGTGCAAGTGGAGACCACCTCCAGGTCTTTCTCTTTCCTGTCCTGATGCTTTGGTCTCTGGCACTCCAGTCCTAGTGAATGGAAATATCGAGACATGGTCACTTTAAGGAATGCATACGATCATAATCAACAAATGTGTTTTGAAAATCTCGGAATTTTGACAAATAAGAACAATCAAATTATAAACAATAGCACAAATAAATACAATAGAACAATGATCTAAACAGTTTGTTACATCAGAACAGCGAAGCTTACGGAGCTGTTTAAGCGATACAAAGTCCAAAATGTATTTGTTTACGAATCATGCACTTGCATAAAAAGGAGACGTGAAAACAAATCTTTATTAATCCATAATGTGACCCTGTAACCATAAGTGTGTGTGACGATTAAAAGCGCTTGCTGTTTTACCGCCTCTAGTGTTTATTTCTATTGTAAACGGCAGTGATATGTATGTGTTGGTACGTATTTTCCGCTTGTACCGCAGGTACATTTTTTCCATGAGATCAAGTTGGCATTTTTTATATAATTTGTGTGCATTTGTCCATTCAAATGCAGGAAGACAACTCATATTAGTGTTCACACGCTGTCTGAGACGTGGCTTTCTGCGTGCCACGGTCTGAGGGCGCTTCAGATGTTGACACCGTTTCATATACTCGCCAATGCCTTTTTTTAAACAAGTATTTGGTGTAGTGTTGAAGGATTAGTTCACTTCAGAATTAAAATGCCCTGATAATTTACTCGCCCCCATGTCATCCAAGATTTTCATGTCTTTCTTTCTTCAGTTGAAAAGAAATGAAGGTTTTTGAGGAAAACATTCCAGGATTTTTCTCCATATAGTGGAGTTCTCTGGGGTTCAGCGGGTTCAAATGTCACTTTCAGTGCAGCTTCAAAGGATCTACATGGTCCCATGTGACGTCGCCCATCCAGTGTTTTAAAGCAAACGTGCAAAGACTAAGTCAAACGCCCTTTACAAAAAAAGGTAAAACAACCATGTTAGATGATTTTGAAGTTGGAGGAGAAAATGAGATGGAGTTTTTCTCCCCTATCACGGTATTTCCACCTACGTCACCTTTCCGTGACCTTTCCAACATGATCGTGTAATGCCAGGGTTGGGGAGTCACGAAATACAAGTAACTTAGTTACGTATTTAAAATACAAAATTTGAGTCACTGTATTTCATTACAGTTACATTTTAAATGGGTGGTAATCAGATTACAGTTACATCTGAAAAGTGTTTTAGATTACCAAAGTGATTACTTTGAATTTTAATGTCATTTAAACATCGATTGGTGATTCTCTGACTCTGACCGTCTGAAAAAGTGGAGTTAAGTTTCATCAACATTTTAATACTTTTAAGAGGATCATCAAAATTTTGTTATTTTTATTTAGTTCTGTCCTGAACAAGACAAAATGACTGAATTTGTAAAAAAAATTGCTCAACTGTCAACTGAACTGTCCTGTCATGACCTGATGATCCACGACTGTTTTCATGTTTTGTGAGTCATTTTATAATTCACTCGTCACTGCAACTTTTTCTCACAATTTGTTTTTTCCCTCACAATTGTGAGTTTGTGTTTCACAATTCTGACTTCTTTTTCTCAGAATTGCAAGATTTAAACTCCCAATTGCAAGTTATAAAGTCAGAATTGGGAGATATGAACTTGCAATACTGACTTTTTTTCTTGCAATTGTGAATTTAGTATGTGAGTTTATATCTCATAATTCTGACTTTTCTCAATATTGTGAGTTTATATCTCATAATTCTGACTTTTCTCAATATTGAGTTTATATCTCATAATTCTGACTTTTCTCAATATTGTGAGTTTATATCTCATAATTCTGACTTTTCTCAATATTGAGTTTATATCTCATAATTCTGACTTTTCTCAATATTGTGAGTTTATATCTCATAATTCTGACTTTTCTCAATATTGTGAGTTTATATCTCATAATTCTGACTTTTCTCAATATTGCGAGTTTATATCTCATAATTCTGACTTTATAACTCGCAATTGCAACTTTATATCACGCAATTCTGAGGGAAAAAGTCAGAATTGTGAGATAAAAACTCACAATTCCCTTTTTTGTGTTTGTTCCACACTTATTAGTATTCCAAAGTATTCTAAAGTATTTAGATTAAGTTACTAAACTTGAGTAATGTAACGAAATACGTTACAAATGACTTTTTACAGCATGTATTTTGTAATCTGTAGTGAAATACATTTTAAAAGTAACCGACCCAGCCCTGTGTAATGCATGATGCATCGCATACCAGTGCAAGACGAGCATTTGCGGTTAAAAAGTATACAATGTTTACTTTTTTGTATAAAATGTGCGATGGTTTCTCTAGATCAGACTCTTATTCCTTGTCTGGGATCATGTAGAGTCTTTGAAGCTGCACTGAAACCGACATTTGGACCCGTTGAACTCCATTGAAGTCACTATATGGAGAAAAATCCTTTCGACTGAAGAAAAAAAGGCATAAACTTCTTGGATGACGTTGGCGTGAGTAAATTATCAGGAAATTTTAATTCCGAAGTGAACTAATCCTTTAATTGTAGTATAAATGAATGTAATATAGTAAGAGTCGCATTCTACATTACAGATGCAGTGCTCAATGATTCTGTGGCAGTACTTAGTTATTTCTTTTTTTGACTGACCATTCCCATAGTGATGGAAAGAGGGGGAAAGTTCTTTGGCTATAGCCCTGGCTAGACGACACTCCTCCAGGGCTCTCTGTGCAACTCCCTCTCCAGCCTCCGCTTTTCCTCTGGCATGGCTCATCCTGCAAAGAGAGATTCAACAGCATTTCAACTTTGACGCTCCAAAGCGGCATTTTTACCTGGGTTTCATTCACTTGTGTCTCGCTCAAATCTCAGTAACCCACAAAATTGCCCCTTTATATCTTACCTGGACAATGCGATCTCCGCCTTCTGCTTGGCGATGTCCGCAGATTTCTCGGCAGCCTCCACAGCACGATCCACCTTTTCCCGGATTTTGCTGGTACGGAGTGGTATCAGGTTTTTCCGCTTGCCACTCACCAGAACATTCTGCTTGTATTTGCCCTCTTCCTTGGTTCCATCTGGAAAGGTGGTGCAGCCGTAGCCGTGCCGCTTGTTCCCGAACCACTCACCTTCGTAGTGAAGTCCATCCGAGCGGTGACTCACACCCCAACCGGATCGCATGTCGTTCCTCCATTCGCCAGCGTATGTTTCGGTGACAGTGGCATCCACGCTGCCCCCTGCCTCCGCTTCACCCAAGCTGACGTTGGAGTTGATGTCCGAGGCGGCGGAGCTGACTGTGCTCATGCCTGCCTCGCTGCAGAACGAACTCTGCTTGCTTAACTGGCTGGCCAGCGAGCTCTTGGACTCGGACCTCCGCAACTTCAAACCGCTCAGTATGGATTGTCGGAAGCGGCCTTTCCTCTTCCTGTGCCTGTCTGCTTCACTGTGAGCACAAAGTACAAAGCCGCTGCGCCCCACCGGACTGCCGGTTACCCCGCCGACACCAGAGCCATCTTCTGGAGTGGGGGCGCCTTCGCTGTGATCGGATCGTAGGGAGTTTATGGAGGTGCACATAGGGGAGAAGATGATGGCTGCCATGCCATAAGGCACACTCTGTCGCACTCCGTAGCCATGACGCATGCCACTCAACCACTGGCCCTGGTACGTGCCTGCGAAAGCAACAGAGATGGAGCAAAGTTAATATACTTTTCAATTGCACAATGGGGGTTTGATCCTAAAACCAGGGTCTAAACGGGTCAAAATTTCCCCCTGCTCACTAGGTAGTACTTTTTCAAAGTTCAGGATCTCACGGGGGGTGGGGCTTGGAACATGCTGATTGGCTGAGTTCACATTGCATTTTGATTGGATTTTATTTTTAAAAGTCTGTTGCAGTTTGGGAGTAACGAAATACATGTAACTTAGTGACGTATTTAAAATACAAAATTTGAGTCACTGTATTTCAATACAGTTTCATTTTAAATGGGTGGTAATCAGATTACAGTTACATCTGAAAAGTGTTTTAGATTACCAAAGTGATTACTCATTTATTTCATTTAAACATTAATGTAAACCGTGACGGGCAATTCATATAAACAGCAACAAGCCATGCACTCTCACGCCACACATTCATGTTCATATTTAAAATATTGTAATTTTTTAAAGAGGTTTAAACAATAAAGTGTGTCTTTAATGTGTCGCTGTAGCTCCTCGTGAAGCGATCATCTCTTCAGTTCATTTATAGCATCAAATAAACATGAATGAACATCAGAAGGAATGTTGTTTCAAGTGTGGAAAGACGTGATTCAAGTTCACCAACGTTAATCTACTAACTCCCCTGACTGCTTTGATGGACAAAATGGCGAATTCTGGGTTATGATTGGTCAGGTCGCCTGTCAATCAAACTGGCAAAGGGTCAATTTAACATAAAATATGAAAAAATGCAGTGTTTATCACACTAGTATGTTTTAGTGTTTTCAGGAAAATTGTTTTGAAATGGTTTTATTTTGTACAAAATGGCACACTTGTGGTGTTCCTGGTCAAAAATGCCAACAAAAAATAGCTTATAATTTTCTTGTTACGCAATTTTATCACCAAATTTTAATAATTTTGTCAACTTGTTTTCTTTCAGTTAAGGTTTTGTATTTATTTTAGAAACTGATTCATCGTAGGCCTCATTGATTTGAGTTAATTAACTCCCCTGACTGCTTTGTCGGACAAAATGGCGGATTCGGGGTTATGATTGGTCAGATCGCCTGTCAATCAAACTACCGGCGGAGGGTGAATTCTGAGAAAAAAGTCAGAATTGTGAGATAAAAACTCGGAATTACCTTTTTTTCTGTGTTACATACTTATTAGTATTCTTAAGTATTTAGATTAAAGTGCAAAACTTGGATAATCTAAAGAAATACGTTACAAATTGTATGTATTTTGTAATCTGTAGTGAAATACATTTTAAAAGTAACCCATCCAGCCCTGGTGGTTCGTGCAGTAAGAGTTGTCAAAATGACAACGAGGTTCAGGCTTCATTGAGTTTATATGCAGAGGATGAAACTGGAAAGTTGCAAAGAATCCTACGCTAATTTGTCTAATCTTCACGATACTTCGAACCGCAATGGAAATGCAGACAGCAACAGGTTCCTGGGACAAATTATTCTGGGTAAATTTGATGGAAAAGGGACTTATGGGACTAATTGTGACAATGACTTTATATTTAAGGCTAAAATTATTTCCCAACATTAGTTTTCTACATCTGACCTTTGATCTTCTTTTTTTTTTTTCAAATTGTCTGAAATTTCACACACATTCATATGCATTTTCTCCATCTGAAAAGGTCTCCGTGTTAGTCTTAACACTTTTTGCGTGTAAAAATGTCAAAATTCAGGCTGCCTGGGAAATATTGAAACCATGCTTCGAAAAAAAAACTTTCTTGGAATTCCAAATCAATGATTGTAACTCAAGATTTGTTTTGCCCAGGTAATTTTGACCGGTTTACTCATTATTTTTGGAGCATTTGTTTGTCAGTGTCATGAGGTCAGCAGGCAGTGGCATCTGTCCTGACCCTCGGTCGTGGTATGGATCAGATCTTCCAAATTAGCATAGGATAATGTACCAAAATGCCTTACTTCCACACTTCATCTCTGCCGTCAGCCTCATTGCTTCTATCCTCCTTGCTTTCTTACTACGACTGTATTATCTGATGCACTGCCGTCACTATCATCAATACGGTCTGGAAAACTTCCCAACATCAGACAAAAAGGCTTTTACACATGCCTAATACACAGAAAATATGTCATTTTTGCATAATGCACAGATTTGTTGGTCTCTGAGTTATTGAATTTACAAGATTGCATTAAAACTGAACACATTTACATTTAATTTATATATATTTCCTAGTCTCACAATCACAGCATGTGACCTAACATATCTCTTTCACTTAAATTTTTTTTTTTTTTGGTGTATTATTATTATCGCATTTTAAATGCAATTATTAATAAATGACAATACACCATCGATGGTTGCATATTTACGTTGCATATTTAGCGTTACATTGCCAAAAGTTATTAATATTAACAGAAAATGGGGTAATACTTGTTTGTGCACGTGACTTTTGTTGCTATAGTTTATTTATTTTATACCTCGTTGAGAATAAACAAATATTTAAAGCATAAAATTGACTAATGTCAGTAAATGCATGACCACTCTCCTATTTTTCCAGTCTCAGGATCGGAAGTGACGTGTCATGTCAATCACGATGTTTTAAACTACTTTAGAACGTTCGAGAGAAGGTGACATCACGTTTTCGAACACATGTGAAGTTGCGCGCTCGTTGTTAGAGATTGCGCGCGGCGACGGTCACTGTCCAGGGTGCTGAAATGTTCCGTTCTCTCGCTGTTGTTGGGCGCTTTGGCTAAACATCACAGTCCTGGTGAGTTCTGGTGACACAAACGTCCGCGTGCGATTCATGCCCGAATCACAGTTGCACTATTTTCCGCATTAATCTCCGTGGCACGTCACAAGAACGTGAAACAGCCAATCAGCGAGCACCGAGTCTCCAGTGACACAATGACCCGTTGTCGGTCGGTTTCCATGGTAATTGACTGTACAGAGGCGTCTGTGCTGTAAATTGTAGTTCATCTGGTGAAATTTTATCCTGGCCGTGGAGCATGTTATTGTGCTAATAATTAAATATTAGTGAGCTTTCGGTTGTTGTCTCCTCTGACTCTGACATCACAGATCATATGTGTATTTGCTCGTGCACTTGCAAAGATCAGTGGTTTTCCATTGGTTTTATTTCAGGAATCTGCCTAATTAGAAAAACCCGGCGGGTAAAACAACCCAAGTTGGGTTGAAAATGCACAAACCCAGCAAACTGGGTTGGGTTCAATATTTGCCCAACCTGCCTGGCAGTTTTATTTAACCCAACTATTGTTTAACAATAATAACCAAAAGGTGAACTAATAAGCAATTTAATGAATGTTTATTGTTAATAAATGTTCATTTCCAACATACTTTGGGTTCATTTCAAGCAAGCAATAGTCGGGTTAAATAAAACTGCCCGAGGCAATTTGGGTTAAAACAACCCAAGTTGGGTTAAAAATGGACAAACCCAGCAATTGGGTTGTTTTAACCCAATGTTTGCCCAACCTGTTTATTTAACCCAACTATTGTTTAAAAATCACTATATGTCTGATTTAAAATGAACCCAAAATAGGTTGGAAATTAGAAATCAGACACACAATTACTAGATAATAATACAATAGCAATCAAAAGACAAACATTTATTTGGGTTAATCTTTCGCGAGCAATATAGTTATTTTTAAAACTACCCAGCATGTTGAGCAAACATTTAACCCAACCGCTGGGTTAAAACAACCCAAGTTGGGTTAAAAATGGACAAAAAATGGGTTGTTTTAACCCATTGGTTGAGTTAAATGTTTGCCTAACCTGTTTATTTAACCCAACTATTGTTTAAAAATGACTATATGTCTGGTTTAAAATTAACCCAAAATTAAAAATCAGACACATAATTATTAGATAATAATACAATAACAATCAAAAGACAAACATTTATTTGGGTTAATCTTACGCGAGCAATATAGTCATTTTTAAAACTACCCAGCACGTTGAGCAAACATTTAACCCAACCGCTGGGTTAAAACAACCCAAGTTGGGTTAAAAATGGACAAAAAATGGGTTGTTTTAACCCATTGGTTGAGTTAAATGTTTGCCTAACCTGTTTATTTAACCCAACTATTGTTTAAAAATGACTGTATGTCTGGCTTAAAAAAAGTCATATTTAAAACTACCCAGCATGTTGAGAAAACATTTAGGTTAAAACAACCCAAGTTGGGTTAAAAATGGACATAAAATGGGTTGTTTTAACCCATTGGTTGAGTTAAATGTTTGCCCAACCTGTTTATTTAACCCAACTATTGTTTAAAAATGACTGTATGTCTGGCTTAAAATTAACCCAAAATTAAAAATCAGACACATAATTACTAGATAATAATACAATAACAATCAAAAGACAAACATTTATTTGGGTTAATCTTTCACGAGCAATATAGTCATTTTTAAAACTACCCAGCATGTTGAGCAAACATTTAACCCAACCGCTGGGTTAAAACAACCCAAGTTGGGTTAAAAATGGACAAAAATGGGTTGTTTTAACCCATTGGTTGAGTTAAATGTTTGCCTAACCTGTTTATTTAACCCAACTATTGTTTAAAAATGACTATATGTCTGGTTTAAAATTAACCCAAAATTAAAAATCAGACACATAATTACTAGATAATAATACAATAGCAATCAAAAGACAAACATTTATTTGGGTTAATCTTTCGCGAGCAATATAGTCATTTTTAAAACTACCCAGCATGTTGAGCAAACATTTAACCCAACCGCTGGGTTAAAACAACCCAAGTTGGGTTAAAAATGGACAAAAAATGGGTTGTTTTAACCCATTGGTTGAGTTAAATGTTTGCCTAACCTGTTTATTTAACCCAACTATTGTTTAAAAATGACTGTATGTCTGGCTTAAAAAAAGTCATTTTTAAAACTACCCAGCATGTTGAGAAAACATTTAGGTTAAAACAACCCAAGTTGGGTTAAAAATGGACAAAAAATGGGTTGTTTTAACCCATTGGTTGAGTTAAATGTTTGCCTAACCTGTTTATTTAACCCAACTATTGTTTAAAAATGACTATATGTCTGGTTTAAAATTAACCCAAAATTAAAAATCAGACACATAATTATTAGATAATAATACAATAACAATCAAAAGACAAACATTTATTTGGGTTAATCTTTCGCGAGCAATATAGTCATTTTTAAAACTACCCAGCATGTTTAGCAAACATTTAACCCAACCGCTGGGTTAAAACAACCCAAATGCTTCGGTTTGTCCATTTTTAACCCAGCATTTAGAGTGTGGCTTCGACCAAATGAAGCCTTAACTTAAGGGAATCGTGCTTGTATGCACAAATATACCAGATATCAGTCGATTCTCACCTCCATCCGAGTAGGTCTCCGAGCCGTATCCGTCCTGTAAGCCATTGCTCCACGTGCCTTCATAACGGGAGCCACTGCTAGTGCTTTCCAACTTCCCATACCTCCCCTTGAACCCTTGTGTCCATTCCCCCTTGTACTCCCACCTCCCTTTGCTCTCCACACCGATGCCGTGCCTCTTGCCCTGCGCCCAGGTTCCTCTGTAACTGTTCCCGCTGGGCCACGTGTAAACTCCGAGAACTTCGAATCCATGGCTCCAGGCCCCCGCGTACTCCCCCTGGCCCTGGGGCCCCGTGCAGACCCCTCGGCCGTGCGCCTTGCCCTGCTCCCACCCTCCACAGTACGACCCCCCATCATCAAAGTCAAACCTGCCTCCAGTGGACATGCATGAAACAGGTTTTGGCAAATCTTCAGAATGTCAAGTGGAAACAAAAAAGCAAAAAAAAAAAAAAGAGGAAGACTGTGATCAACTAGGCAGGAAGTGTTACAGCAATATTCCTCCCTGGCTTCAAGTAGACTTCGTTTGTATAGAAAAAAAAGCCGTTTAAAGGGGCGAAAAAGATTTTTACCAGGCTACCATCCTGGTGTTAGAGCTCCCGCCGGTTTGCGCGCGGCCTTCGCTCATGGATGTCTTTATCGTGCATGCTACTTCCGACGAGCTTCTCCCTTCCTCTCCGCACGGTCCCGACAGGCTGAGGCACACAGCCGCGTTCCGCCTTCCCTGCGTGGAGATCAGCAGGCAAACAAGGCCTAGTTTTTTTCCACAGCTGAAGAGATCCACACAGCAGCAGCATTGATACACTCAATCAGACATTACACGGCCCCCAAACGTACCACAAAAACGCAGATGGCATCTGTGGCCTCGAAGCATTGACGGCGTCACGGCCTCCCGCTAGATCACGTTTTCGACGCTATTTCCTCGCATAAAAACGTGTTAAATAAGATCAATCTGGCACAGCATTCCTAACGCTGCTCCCTCTCGCTCTCTTTTCCCTTCTGCGCTCCTGCTGTGGTGTAGAGGTGAAGCTTCTCTCTGGAAGACTGGTTAAAAGCGTCAGTCCTGCTCTTTGGTCCTCGCCTGCTTCGTGTTGATGTGCATATTTAAAGGTGTGTATCCATGATGGTCTGAAGCCATATGATGCTGAGTGTCTGTGGAATATGCTCATTACAGGACTGTTCCACCCCAACCCATTCCCCTCCCCCACTCGTGCTCTCCTTGCTGTTCTTAAAGGGATAGAGGCGAAGAAACTCATATGCATACAATGGCTTACCTAATTATCCATTGCCGTGTAACTCTAATGATAACAGCATAATGCAATTTGTTTTTCAGCTCTACACCAAATATTAGATTTCCAGTGCGAGTGTATTATAGCATTTAAAATGCAATAACCAGTGCATAATTGCACAGATTTGTCGTAACATGGAGTTAAAGAGAGAGAGTTTTGTTCACTGATGTTTGATACACTTAATACAAAATAACTAAAAGAAAGCGTGTGGCACCTCACTTACCGGTATTAACGCTTTCTAAAGTGTCATTTTTAAGACGCATCAGAGAAAAATGAATACATAAAAAGGAAGGTACGTTGACAGGGAACTTTTAAGATACGTTCACCTTCATCATGACAAAAAAGATGAGATGTATTCTTGGATCGGTTTCAAATTAATGCTCATGGGAACCGATGTTGAAAGAACCTCTTTCTTTAGAGGTTATACAATATGCATATGCAGAAACAGGACTATAAATAAGATTATTAAACAGCCGTTTTGAACGCATTCACTGGCAGTGTCTGTCGCGTGAGAAAAAATATCTGATTATTTGACATTGGGCTTTCAATCAATGTGTTCCTGCCCCCAATTGACTTCATTGGGAGAGCTTTCACATGGATGAGACTAACAAACACCCAACAATTGAAACTGACCGTAAAATATCTGACATGAAGACGAATGGACGCAGAGGGGAAACTGAAAATATCATTATGTAGCTTGGGAATTTATGTTAGTAGTTTGACAAGTGGAAGCATCACTGCAAACAACAAAGAATTGGATACAATTACACATTTCTCCATTGATAACTAACATTAATTCATATCAGTCTCTGGTGTCTCCAGAATGTGTCTGTGAAGTTTCAGCTCAAAATCCCCCACAGATCATTTATTATAGCTGATAAAATTTGGGTGTGAGCAAAAACACGCCATTTTTGTGCGCACGTCGCTTTAAATGCAAATGAGCTGCTGCTCCCGACCCCCTTTCCAGAAGAGGGCGGAGCTTTAACAGCTCAACAACAACAACAAAGCTGGAGAATCTCACGCAGACGGTGTTCATCCTTACATTGTTCAAACCGGAGTCGACACTGATGGAGAGACTCAGGAAGAAGTTCAACTTATTATATTATATTATATTTTATTTATTTATTTAAATGGTTTATTAAAATGGCAGCTATAATTCAAAGCTGAGGTTTATGAGAAAGTTGATAATAAAATAAAAGCAAGCAGTCAAATTATAAACAGTCTTAAAAGTCTTTGCTTAAAGGGATAGTTCAGCCTAAAAATAAAATTCTGTCATCATTTAGTCATCAATGACTTATTTTGAAGAATGTCCAGTTTTGTTGACTATTGACTTCCATTGTATGGACGAATAACATATTTCTCAGTTTATCTTTGTATATGTTTAACAGAACAAAAAACAATCATGCAGGTTTAGAAGCACATGAGGGTGAATAAATGATGACAGAATTTTCCTATTTAGGTGAACTATCCCTTTAAGCAAAAACACAATGAAAATCTGCAGCTGCTCCACCTGGTGTTATAGAAGGGGACTTTCAGGCTCCAGTTTGCAATGTGGTAATAAACTGGAACAGATTAAATAGGAACAGCGTTTAACACAGAAATCCTCAAGAAAAATACTACATGATTACCTCAACCATACTGAATACAATGTTTATACACCATTAAAACTCTCCACTGAAAATATTTGCTCTCTGCACTCAGTAAATTGATACTACACTTAGTGGCCTTGGTTTTAAGGCCACTAATGGGGGTTGGGCGAAATAATGAAATATTCATCACAGTTTTCTCAATAATGATACACATCACAGACTCTGAAACTACTGAAAAAGAAATGAATGCTTCTTCTACTTAAAATTTCCAGCAGTCAATCATTTCAAGGATTGTGTTTTATTTGGACAATGATATACACGGCGCTGAAACAAGTACATTAAAAATTTATTTATTTGTGTTAACAGCGGTGGCTCTGGGACTGTGACCAAAAGCGCAAATCTTAAATGTGCAGAAAGCAACTGATGCTCAAAAAGAGGCCGTATCCACTCATGATGCTCAAATATGGGCCGTATCTATTCATAATGACGCTCAAATGGCGGTGTATCCACTCATGATGCTCATATAAGGGACATATATACTCATGATGCTCAAATATGGGCCGTATAAAGTCATGATGCTCAAATAGGGGGCATATACACTCATGATGCTCAAATGGAGGTGTAACCGCTCATGATACTCATATAAGGGACGTATACACTCATAATGCTCAAATAGGGGGCGTATACACTCATGATGCTCAAATAGGGGGCGTATCTATTCATGATGCTCAAATAGGGGGCGTATCTATTCATGATGCTCAAATAGGGGGCGTATCTATTCATGATGCTCAAATAGGGGGCGTATCTATTCATGATGCTCAAATAAGGGACGTATAAACTCATGATGATCAAATAAGGGGCGTATACACTCATGATGCTCAAATAGGGGGCGCATATACTCATGATGCTCAAATAGGGGGCGTATACACTCATGATGCTCAAATAGGGGGCGTATACACTCATGATGCTCAAATAGGGGGCGTATACACTCATGATGCTCAAATAGGGGGCGCATATACTCATGATGCTCAAATAGGGGGCGCATACACTCATGATGATCAAATAAGGGACGTATCTATTCATGATGCTCAAATAGGGGGCGTATCTATTCATGATGCTCAAATAGGGGGCGTATACACTCATGATGCTCAAATATGGGCCGTATACACTCATGATGCTCAAATAGGGGGCATATATACTCATGATGCTCAATTATGGGATGTATATTCTCATGATGCTCAAATAGGGGGCGTATCTATTCATGATGCTCAAATAGGGGGCATATATACTCATGATGCTCAATTATGGGATGTATATTCTCATGATGCTCAAATAGGGGGCGTATACACTCATGATGCTCAAATAAGGGACGTATACACTCATGATGCTCAAATAGGGGGCGTATACACTCATGATGCTCAAATAGGGGGCGTATATACTCATGATGCTCAAATAGGGGGCGTATATACTCATGATGCCCAAATAGGGGGCATATACACTCATGATGCTCAATTATGGGATGTATATTCTCATGATGCTCAAATAGGGGGCATATACACTCATGACGCTCAATTATGGGCCGTATATTCTCATGATGCTCAAATAGCCATAGGCTATGCGTCCGTTTTCATTTATACTTCTGTGTCGACCACTAGTAGGCACCGTCCACAGTCATGTTGAGTATCAAGGCAAAAGCCGAAGAAAAAGCAGCTTGTCATGTAGGTTGTCAGAGAAGCTTCAGTAGTGATGGCGGCAAATATGCAACGACTTTGTTACAGTTTTGACGGCGAGTGTCCCATGAAACAAAGCGTTTTTTCATTCCTATGGAAATTGAAAACGGTTGCTCTTCTCCAGGCCAGTTTCTTTTTGACCTGAGGGAGGGGCTCTGGCAGACCAATCACAGCGCTTGCGGTCCGCGTAGAATTGACGTGATGTTACATTTTTGAAGGGGTGCACATTAGGCTACGCGTGCTACAGTGTACACTCGATGTATAAATCAGCCTTTGATGTTGGAAAAGCTTTCCGAGAGAGTGAGAAAGCCTGAAAACAGATGCCAAGGTTGCTTAGTTTCTGCTCGAAACACGAGTAACATTGTTTTTTCTGTTTCACAGAACCAAGATATGCTGTTGCCATTGTCGGGTTCATCTGAATTTCACACAATGTGCTTGGAACTGAATCCTGTAGGTTGTTCACCGTGACCACTTGTGGACAGTGCTTCTCCATATGAGTCAGTAGACTATGTGATTGTCTAAATCTCCTCCCACATGAAAGGCAGTGGTACGGCTTCTCTCCATCTTATGTTTTGTCAGGTTTCCAGACTCAGTGAATGTGAGCACTTGGACGGTTTTTCTCCAGTATGGATTCTCTTGTGCCGCTCCAAGTCTCTGGCTCTCACGAAGGACTTTACGCGGCTATGATTTTCCTGGTGCTCTTTACAATAGTCAAGAAATAACTTTTCCCACAA
This sequence comes from Zacco platypus, assembly GCA_038088235.1. Taxonomy (NCBI): domain Eukaryota; kingdom Metazoa; phylum Chordata; class Actinopteri; order Cypriniformes; family Xenocyprididae; genus Zacco; species Zacco platypus. The sequence continues at coordinate 2,179,640 of CM076085.1, read as the reverse complement.
ACAGAGCACGAATAAGGCTTCTAATCTGAATGCGTTTTCAGGTGTCCTTTCAGCAGTGACTCCAAAACTCATCACAGCCAAATGGCTTTTCTCCAGAGTGAAAAACTGCAGGTGAAATTTGAGACCTTGTGCCACACAGATGGCATGAGAACGGCCTCTAACCTGTGTGAATTCTTATGTGATGCTTCAGATGTCTACGTTGAGTGAAACTCTTCTCACACTGAGGACATGTGAATGGCTTCTCTCCAGTGTGAATTCGTATGTGATCATCAAGATGTCCTTTAGTTTGGAAACTCTTCTCACACTGAGGGCAATCGTAAAGACTCTCTCTAGTGTGACTTTTTATGTGAATATTAAGACTTCCTTTACGTGTGAAACACTTTCCACATCGAGGACATGCAAAAGGCCTCTCACCAGTGTGAATTCCTATGTGTTCCTTAAGGTGTCCTTTAGATATGAAACTCTTCTCACACTGAGGGCACGTGAACAGCCTCTCTTTTGTGTGAGATCTAATGTGAATGTTAAGGTTCCCTTTCCGTGTGAAGCTCTTTCCACATTGAGGGCATGTAAAAGGCTTCTCGCCATTGTGACTTCGTAAGTGGTCCTTAAGGTGTCCTTTACAAATGTAAGTCTTTCCACACTGCAGGCACGAAAAAGGCCTATCTCGGGTGTGAATTTTAATGTGTACGTTAAGGTTTCCTTTACTCATGAAACCCTTTCCGCACTGAGGGCATGTGAATGGTCTCTCTCCAGTGTGAGTTATTATATGAGCCCCGAGATGGCCTTTTTGTGTGAAAGTCTTCTCACAAAGAGAGCATTTGTAAGGCCTCTCACCGGTGTGGATTCTTATGTGATACTTCAGGTGTCCTTTTCGGGAGAACGTCTTTCCACAATGGTGGCATGCGAAAGCTTGATTGAAATCCCCATCTGTTTGTAAAGAAATAGTGATTTCTCCAATTTTGAAATTGGGAGATTCCTGAATCTCCATTTCATTCCGTGTCTGGGTTTCCTCGTTCAGTTCTAAAATAAACACAGTAGCATATTCATAATCAATTCAAGAAGGACAAATGCTAAATTAAAGACAAAGTTTGTTAGAAATATTTGTCTTTGAACTTTTCCTCCCAAACCTGTTGCTGTCTGCATTTCCATGGCGGTCTAAAGTACCGTGAAGATTAGTCCGGTGATGTAGGACTGCGACTTTCCGGTTCCCCCTGGATTTCGTCCTCCGCATATAAGCTTATTAAAGCTCATCATCGGTCCATCGGTCGTATTTTTAAACTCATTGTTGACTCGAATAGCAAATTACTGCACGCACAGCAATAGACTTTTAAAAATGACTTTTAAGAACTAAAACTCAACCAATCATACTACTAAGGGTGCGTTCACACTTGTCATGTTTGGTTGGATTAAAACGAACCCTGGTGCGATTGCTCAGTGAGTGCGGTTCGTTTGAACACATGTGAACGCTGCCATCCGAACCAAACAAGCGGACCGAGACCGCTAAAAAGATGGGTCTCGGTCCGCTTCCAAACGAACTCTGGTGCGGTTCGATTGATATATGAACGCAACACGGACCAAAGACATGTAAACGAACCAAAAACAGGGCGTGATGTCACGAGATGAGACGCTACAAGTCAGCTGATTTGACGATGCGGAAAGATCGGTGCATCCAAAATGAGTCGAGGGCAAACGTGGAGCAACGAGGAGGTGAAGTTTCTGTTTCTGTGAACAACGGAGGAAATCCTGGAGCTGTTTTGAATGTTTTGAACATTTCATGAGCTCTTCGTGAGTTCTCAGCGGGTAAAAATAAAGCACGTTCACGCATAAAATGATGGTGTTTAATCCAGAACACAGCGTTGTTTTGAGTGTTCGGTAAGCGAGATCCGTCGCCAAATATACGTCATAAAAGCCGACCAATCAGGTCGTGACCGTATCCCAATGCCTTTGGTTCGCTAACTTTAGGTTCGCGGTTAAAAATGTCAGTGTGAACGCTAAGCGGACCAGGACTATGTGTTTTGTTTTTGTTTTTTGGTCTGGACCAAACCAACCGAACTACAAGTGTGAACACACCCCAATACAACTAATCCTTGATTAGCTGGTTCAGGTGAGTTTAATTAGGGTTGGAGTGGCCCTCCAGCAACAGTTTGTCAACGTTGCATTAAGGTAAAGCCAGATTTGCTGGCTTTGGTTATACAACTTTACTTTAGAACTGTAGAATAACATTGTAATGGTGCTCACTACCTGAGTCTATGTGATATTGATATGTGTTATTGAATACTTGTTTTTTTTGCTTATTTATTTTTATTATTTATTATGTGCTTGGTATACATGTCACGTCCCATTTATCCCCATGTACATTTGTTCTGGGAACAACGATGTGTAGTAGCGTTTTTTGAAGAGAAGTGTAAGCCGGAACTAAGGGAGTTGATTGATTTGTGGGCCGGACCTATTTAAGGACAACACAAAACAAACCACGGTTACGGTTCGATTGATGTCCCGCGAAAACCTGGACTGGCGTTCTCTACGTATTTCAGCTGTGAAATGTCACGTTCGGAAGACGGAGGAGCGATTGCATGAAATTCTCAGTTTTGGACTTTTGGCATGGAGCATTCTGCTGATGAGAACGGCGCTGTCCCAAATGCCGGTGGGGTAAGCGGTGGGAATTTCTCAGTAACGAACCGCCGAGTTCTGATCATGTTTGTATCGATACAACCGTTCAAAGGATATCAAAGTTGAAGAGACATTAAGGAAACGAACTATAAAACATGTTTCAACGAATTTGATGGACTCATTCGTGGCACTGTGGATATTGATGAATTTGGATTATGTCCTGTTGTGATGCTATTTATGGTTTTAACCAATCAAAAAAAAAAAAATGTGTGATCATGAAATAATGTAAATAACTATTTATATGAATTGTGTGTTTCAAAGACTTGGGTTCACGATTAATATATATGCACGAGGTGCAGCAATCTTTGATGCGTGTTGGTTTTTTATTCTTGGTGATTGTTATTTGTGTTTATATTTTTTGTTTTTTTGGTTATCCAAATTCACAATCGGCTCCAACCAGTGCCTTTAAAGCGTGCTGTGAAGATCCCTTATTATGAAGTTTTAAAATGAGAGGAGTTTTACAACATTAAGACTTGAACTGCATCTGCTGAATTTGTCTATTTAGCCGTGTTTCCACTGCAGGAACCTTTCCCAGGAACTAGGGACTTATGGGGTGGTACTCCTGTGTTTTTCGACCACAGGGACTAAGTTACGGGTTAAGAAAGTCCCTGCTTGTGAGGTAGTACTTTTTCAAAAATTCAGAACTGAGGACTTTGGCGCTGAACATGCTGATTAGTTGAGTTGGACTAGTAGTCGTGGCCTAATGGTGAGGGAGTCGAGCTTTTAACCTGAAGGTTGCTGGTTCGATTCCCACGCCGGCAGGAATTGAAAGTGGGGATTGTGAATAAACGGCACTCTCTCCACCTTCAATACCATGATTAAGGTACCCTTGAGCAAGACACCTAACCCCTAATTGCCTCACTTGTAAGTCGCTTTGGATAAAAGCGTCTGATAAATGTAAATGAGAGAATTTTATTTCAACCATCATTTTTAACCCTTATGCGCTGTTGGATTTCTGCGTCCACTCGTTATGGAGCGGGTCAAATTGACCCTAATTGGATTCAATACAATTCCTCAAAAATCACACTATGAAAAACAACAAAGATTCAGAACTTTTAATATCAACATTTGTCAAACATTCCAAAAAACATATATCTGAAGATATGATTTAATGAAAATGTTTTTTAACCATTTTTTAAAACTGTTTTGTTTTGACAAAATGTGAAAATAAACAGTGGATTTTTAAATACTATAAATAATTTTTTTTAACTTTTTTTTTTTCTTAGAACATCATAACTTGAACAATTAAATGAAGCTGTATAATGAAAATATGTACTTTTCCTAAGTTGGCTGTTTTGTAAACTCATTTCATAAAGTCAAGTTTCTTCTGACATGATGAGCAAGTGTGTGTTTTCTGGATCTGAACTTCACACACGTGGTGGTTAAAACATTTTTCTGTATTGAAATAAGTGTGGAAAACCTCATTTTTTAGCTTCTTAAGATAGTAAAAAAATAAAATAAAATATAACCAAGAAATGTTATTATTTTGGGTCAGTACAGTTACTTTAGAGCGTTAAAATATGCGGGTCAAATTGACCATCACGAACGTAACAGTAATTTTGTTTGTATATGTCAAAAAACACCAGCATGTTGAAACTTTGCATGCGTGTTCATGATGATAAATGAGAAAAAGTCACAAAATATCAAGAAAAAAAACAGTATTTCCAACAACTAGAAAATCTAAACGGGTCAAATTGACCCGCAACATAACACAAGGGTTAAAAGTCTATTACTGTGAGAGTTGTTTGCTATTCGAATCAACAATAGAGTTTAAAAATACGACCGATGATGAGGTTCAGGCTTTAATAAGCTTACATCCAGAGGACGAAATCCATCGGGAACTGGAAAGTCGCAGTCCTACATCACCGGACTTCCAGGTAGATGTTTTGGAAGGAGCAGAGTTTGACACATGTGCCTTAACGGCTTCTCAGTAGTGATTACCAAGACATTACAAATGGACACCAACCTCTTTGTTCTTCCACATCTTCATCATTCACTGTGAATGACTCAGCATCACACACGTCTCCACTCTCTTCGACAAACTCCATCTTTATGACGGTGTCACGTAGAATGTGTTGTTACACCAGACTTGATTCTTGATGGCTTGAACCAAATTGGCGCCTTTGATTGGGAATACTTCCAGCGTTTATTGGTGAACTGCTATGGCTTCACGCCATATTGTGTTGTATGATTTGCTGTGTGACATGGAGGATTACAGGACCAAACCTGTGAAAATAAATAACCAAATCATTTTAATACTGCCACCTGTTATCATGCAGCGGGCTGAAATTGTTACTTATGTCTAGGGCTGTGCAATTAATTTGAGCGATTTGAGCACATGCAATTTCTAAATCGCATAAGTCTGCAATTTTATTTGTTAATTTATTTATATTTTAATTCAGAATACTGCAACGTTATTGTGCGCATGTTTAAGATGTCAACCAATCAGAGCTCACTCGGCACACCGCACAAATGAGAACAAAGCAAAGCGGGAGAACAGAATAGGCAAACGGGAGGAAAGAAGAAAAAATATGGATGCGGTTCAGAATAAAAATGATTTGGTACCAAAGAGAAATTTCCGAAATGTATGATAAATGTAAGGCGGGCATTGAATAATCGTAATTTATTTTATGTTATCTGTTTTTAAGACGTTTTGTTTATCAAGCAGTTAATCCTACTGTTACTTCATTGTGAAATGTGTGCACTGAAATACAATTTTACTTATTATGACTGGAATTTCAGGTTAGTTAACCTTAATTTATTTTATGTTGTCTGTTTTAAAGACAGTTAATTACAGTTTTGTTTATGAAGCTGTAAATACAGTTACTTCATTGTGAAACATTATGTACTTCTTGTGCACTGAATACATTCAGAATGTAGCATGTTTGAAAAGGCAAAAACAATTACCAAAATTGCAAAATAAATCGCAATTGCAATATTCATTTAAAAAAAAAAAAAAAAAAAAAAAAAAAAAAAAAATCGCAATGTGATTATTTTGTCCATATTGCACAGCCCTACTTATGGCACTCATGAATCACTAATAGTTGTACTGTACCTTTACCAACTTCAAAGCCCACATGGCACGCAGATAGCTGCCACATAGTCTTTGCAAAGAGAACAAGCAGAACCAATGTGGTTACATTTTGCACCCTCAATGAGAAGAACAGGCACTGCATGTGAACCGTTCTACGTCAATCCTTCCTAATCTCTCCCAGATCTGTTGCAATACCTGTGGGCGGATTATGAGGTAGATCTCTGCGTTTATATGTCATTCAGAGGGAGAGAAGATCCTACGGTCTTCATACTAGCATCTCCTTGGCATGTCCACAGGTGGAATTCTTGTATGTCATAGAAAATGTGGAAAGCAGGGTGAGGCCGACAGTTTCATATTTAAAATATTGTAATTTTTTAAAGAGGTTTAAACAATAAATAGCGCATCTTTAATGTGTCGCTGTAGCTCCTCGTGAAGCGATCATCTCTTCAGTTCATTTATAGCATCAAATAAACATGATGAACATCAGAAGGAATGTTGTTTCAAGACGTGAGGACACACAATTTATCAAGTTCAAGTTCGCCAACGTGAATCCACTAACTCCTCTGACCGCTTTGTCGGACAAAATGGCGAATTCTGGGTTATGATTGGTCAGATCGCCTGTCAATCAAACTGGCAAAGGGTCAATTTAACATAAAATATGAAAAAATGCAGTGTTTATCACACTAGTATGTTTTAATGTTTCCAGGAAAATTGTTTTGAAATGGTTTTATTTTGTACAAAATGGCACACTTGTGGTGTTCCTGGTCAAAAATGGCAACAAAAAATAGCTTATAATTTTCTTGTTACGCTATTTTATCACCAAATTTTAATCTTTTTGTCTACTTGTTTTCTTTCAGTTAAGGTTTTGTATTTATTTTAGAAACTGATTCATCGTAAGCCTCATTGATTTGAGTTAATTAACTCCCCTGACTGCTTTGTCGGACAAAATGGCGGATTCTTGGTTATGATTGGTCAGATCGCCTGTCAATCAAACTGTTTGCGAAGGGTCAATTGTCATTCTAAGCAAATGAGCTGTGAGAACATTGAAAAACACGTAGAATAAACTCACAACATAAAAAGTTTTAGAAAAACATACACTGAAATGATCTGAAAATCCAATACAAAGTTAATATCTCTATCCCTTATGTATGAACGTGCTTTACTACAATATGAATGTTTCAGAAAAATAAACACTGCACATGGAGCAATTACTTCCACATTCATTTCACATTACTAATGCAAAAAACAGCTTTAGAAAAAGTGCCATGATACTGGAGCACATTTGTAAAAAGAATAAAATAAATACTGAAGCATGTTTAAACGTTTTCTATCTATTTATTCAACTGAAAACAATGTAAAATACTCACCTCGCTATCCTCCTCAGACTGATGAACCAACCGTCCGCGGAGCTTCCGTAGTGACGTCACAGCACGACTGGCCCAAAAAGCAAAATTAAAGTCCCGCTTTTCATTACCGCGAAAATCACAATTAATCTACAACTTCAAAGTCACCAAAAGGGGCATGTTTTGGATGAAAACAAAATTTAACTATTATGAACCACTACCTAAACACACACACACACACACACTAGCCTGCAAACATATTTCCATACACAATGAAAAATTATTATTTTTTAAAGTTTATATTTTTAACAAATTACTGACCACTCATCTATTTAAAATTTTATTCGTGTATATTTTATCAATTCCATCAACAAAAATAAAAAAACCTGTCATAAGAGACTCCGCATCCGCCGAACGACTTCCAACCGTAAACACTGTAGTAATTACGTACTTTAAATCTTGACCTAAAATCAGTCAAACATTAAGCTTATTTAAATTCCTGCAGTAACCATGAGATAACCGCGTTTTATCGATGTAATTATATATAAATGACAATGAATGCACATTAGGTGTTATTCAACCGACACGTAATTTGAGGGAAACGAAATATATATATATGTATATTAAGGTAATAAGTGCGTCACCACTCTGACGCTCCGTGTTGCCAAATCCGCTGTTTTCCCGCGGAAATGCTCTGACTGATTTAGCGACTCTGTTGTCACGGCGGAAGGGGGTTTATTATGCACACCTGGCAACCCTTCGTTTATTTACTACTACAAAGTCGCCGTAATAATGTTCGCCTTTTGACAAAGTCAAAGTCCATTATGCTGTACTTTAAAACCACTCTACTAAATGTGTGCAGACGCTGTTTAACAGATAAATTATTATGGAGAAGAAGAGGATTGTCTACTTCACAAAGTATTTTCTTGCTATTGAAATGTTTCTTACCAATGTCGTTATTTTGTCACTTATAGAATATAATATATAATTATAGAATATTTTGTGATTAAAAACGAGTTAAATTTACCTCAGAAGCAGCAAAATAGCTGTTTTTGAAGTATTGGTCTGTAATACTGTTTATGTTTTTTACCCAGAATGCTCAGTTCTGTCAAACACAAACCTTTCCCACCAAAAGATTTTGTCACATTTCCCTCATGCAAAGAAGAATGCTGCATTTCTTTCAAAATTCGTTTACTGTCCGTGAGTATTGTTTTCCTTTCTTTTTCTTTCTTGTTTTACAGAATTTACTCAGTGTAAGTGAATTTTTCAAACATTTTGACCTGATAGAGCTGCATTCATAAGAGGGCTGTTTGGAGGAAGCCGTGGCGATGTTCACCAGCAGACCCTGGAGGACATTGCAGGAAATATCAGGGAACGCAAATTCAAAAGAATCGTGGTGATGGCCGGCGCCGGCATCAGCACCCCCAGTGGAATCCCAGACTTCAGGTAAACACGGTTGTCCTCTAATCCACCTGTGAGATGGCCGCGACTTTTCTCTAATCACATTTCTCCCACAGATCGCCCGGCAGCGGTCTTTATGACAACCTTCAACAGTACAATCTGCCCTATGCTGAGGCCATATTTGAAATAAATTACTTCCATCACAATCCAAACCCCTTTTTCGCTCTAGCCAAAGAACTCTATCCTGGTAATTACCAACCCAATCTGACACACTACTTCATCCGCCTGCTTCACGATAAGGGGCAGCTGCTCAGGATGTACACGCAAAACATCGACGGACTAGAACGAGGTGAGTGCACTTCAGACGAAACCATGTGTAACGGAGGCCAGCTAGTAGTTGCTGTGTGAGTAAAAAGACAGATGCTAGGGGTTATAACCTTTAGCCTCTTTGTTGGAGCGTCCGACTCCCATGCCGGAAGACCTGGGTTCGAGGCCTGCTCAGAGCGGGACGAGTAGGACCAGGGTAGAGGGGTTACATTGGTGCCGTGACCCGGATGGGAGTGAGGTTTAGGGTGGTGAGTGTAACGGAGGCCAGCTAGTAGTTGCTGTGTGAGTAAACCTCACTCCTCTGACCTCAAGAGACGCTCTTGCGACAGATGCTAGGGGTTGTAACCTTTAGCCTCTTTGTTAGAGCTTCCAACTCTTATGCCGGAAGGCCAGGTTTGAGGCTCGCTCAGAGCGGGACGAGTAGGACCAGGGTAGAGGGGTTACATTGGTCCCGTGACCCGGATGGGAGTGAGGTTTAGGGGGGTGAGTGTAACGGAGGCCAGCTAGTAGTTGCTGTACGAGTAAACCTCACTCCTCTGACCTCAAGAGACGCTCTTGCGACAGATGCTAGGGGTTGTAACCTTTAGCCTCTTTGTTAGAGCTTCCAACTCTTATGCCGGAAGGCCAGGTTTGAGGCTCGCTCAGAGCGGGACGAGTAGGACCAGGGTAGAGGGGTTACATTGGTGCCATGACCCGGATGGGAGTGAGGTTTAGGGGGGTGAGTGTAACGGAGGCCAGCTAGTAGTTGCTGTGCGAGTAAACCTCACTCCTCCGACTCCTATGCCGGAAGACCCGGGTTCGAGGCCCGCTCAGAGCGGGACGAGTAGGACCAGGGTAGAGGGGTTGCATTGGTGCCGTGACCCGGATGGGAGTGAGGTTTAGGGGGGTGAGTGTAACGGAGGCCAGCTAGTAGTTGCTGTGTGAGTAAACCGACAGATGCTAGGGGTTGTAACCTTTAGCCTCTTTGTTGGAGCGTCCGACTCCCATGCCGGAAGACCTGGGTTCGAGGCCTGCTCAGAGCGGGACGAGTAGGACCAGGGTAGAGGGGTTACATTGGTGCCGTGACCCGGATGGGAGTGAGGTTTAGGGTGGTGAGTGTAACGGAGGCCAGCTAGTAGTTGCTGTGTGAGTAAACCTCACTCCTCTGACCTCAAGAGACGCTCTTGCGACAGATGCTAGGGGTTGTAACCTTTAGCCTCTTTGTTAGAGCTTCCAACTCTTATGCCGGAAGGCCAGGTTTGAGGCTCGCTCAGAGCGGGACGAGTAGGACCAGGGTAGAGGGGTTACATTGGTGCCGTGACCCGGATGGGAGTGAGGTTTAGGGGGGTGAGTGTAACGGAGGCCAGCTAGTAGTTGCTGTGCGAGTAAACCTCACTCCTCTGACCTCAAGAGACGCTCTAGCGACAGATGCTAGGGGTTGTAACCTTTAGCCTCTTTGTTAGAGCGTCCAACTCTTATGCCGGAAGGCCAGGTTTGAGGTCCGCTCAGAGCGGGACGAGTAGGACCAGGGTAGAGGGGTTACATTGGTGCCGTGACCCGGATGGGAGTGAGGGTTAGGGGGGTGAGTGTAACGGAGGCCAGCTAGTAGTTGCTGTTAGAGCGTCCGACTCTTATGCCGGAAGACCCGGGTTTGAAGCCCGCTCAGAGCGGGACGAGTAGGACCCGGGTAGAGCATGCATCTGTGTAAATCATTTATAGTTGTCGTTTCATTGATTTCAGTGGCTGGCATTCCCCCGAAGATGCTGGTGGAGGCGCATGGAACGTTTGCCACGGCCACATGCACAGTTTGCCGCAGGGATTACAAGGGAGAGGAACTCCGGGTAAGTGTGGAAGAAAATCAGCATGATTTCTAAAAGGATCGTGTGACACCGAAGACTGGAGTGTTGATGCTGAAAATTCAGGAACAAATGACATTTTACAACACATTCACATAGAAAACGGCATTAAATTGGAATATTTTACAATGTTATTGTGTTTGAAAATATTTGAAAATATTATAACTAATGGTATTGAGTATTTTACTCCTGGAAAATGGGGGTAAAATATTGGTTAACAAAGCCTTGTCTGAAAGTTTGCAATAACTTTGAAGATTTTACTAAATAAAATATTAATAAAATGTGTTGTAGCACATTGTTAACATTGTTTGCTACCATGTTTTAGCACTTTGCTAGCATAATCTAGTATATTGCTAGCGCAATTTAGCACATCTCTAGCATGTTTTAACATATTAGCATGATTTAGCATGTTGCTAGCATGTTTCTAGCATGATTTAATATATTGCTAGCGTAATTTTACACATCTGTAGCATGTTTTAACATGTTTGCATGATTTAACACGTTGCTAGCATATTTGAGCATAATTTAGTATATTGCTAACATAATTTAGCACATCTCTAGCATGTTTTAACATGTTAGCATGATTTAGCATGTTGCTAGCATGTTTCTAGCAGAATTTAGTATATTGCTAGCGTAAGTTAGCACATCTCTAGCATGTTTTAACATGTTAGCATGATTTAGCATGTTGCTAGCATGTTTCTAGCATAATTTAATATATTGCTAACATAGTTTAGCACATCTCTAGCATGTTTTAACGTGTTAGCATGATTTAGCATGTTGCTGGCATTTTTTAGCGTAATTTAGTAGATTGTTAGCGTAATTTAGCACAGCTCTAGCATGTTTTAACGTTTGCATGATTTGGCACGTTGCTAGCATGATTTAGTATATTGCTTGCGTAATTTAGCATATCTCTAGCATGTTTTAACATGTTAGCATGAGTTAGGACGTTGCTAGCATGTTTTAGCATAATTTGGTATATTGCTAGCGTAATTTTGCACATCTGTAGCATGTTTTAACATGTTTGCATGATTTAACACGTTGCTAGCATATTTGAGCATAATTTAGTATATTGCTAGTGTAAGTTAGCACATCTCTAGCATGTTTTAACATGTTAGCATGATTTAGTACATTGCTAGCATGTTTCTAGCATGATTTAGCTCAATTCTCATTGCTTGTTTGCTAGCATGTTGGTAACATCGCTAATACGTTTTGGCCTCCTCAATTTTTCATAGATTTAATTGTCAGTTTTACGAAAACTGTAAGTCTGATCAGATCCGTTTTATCTTAGGATTTAGTACTTTAGGACCTGGAATAAGATTTCAGTATGTTGGCTTTGTAAAGCCAACGCAATAAACCCATCATTGACCAGCTAATTTATTATGGTGTGGTGGTGAATGAGTGAAGATTCTGATTTATGGTTGTCTTCCAACAGAATGATATCATGGAAGGAAAAATACCCAAATGCCCTACGTGTAAAGGAGTCATCAAGCCTGACATTGTGTTCTTCGGTGAGGAGCTTCCTCCGCAGTTCTTCAGCTACCTCACTGACTTCCCAGTGGCAGACTTGCTCATTGTCATGGGAACATCTCTAGAGGTGAGGAGAAGCTTGTTGTTCAGATTTGTTCTCACTGAACGAGCCGCAGTGTCAGACCAAGACCATATTTTACATTTAAACTCGCCATATTTTATGACTGTGGGCCGTGTCTGGTTCGCATGGAAGCCCGTTTCTGCCACATAAGAAAAATCATGTTCTGGTAAGTCATAATTATGACATAAAAAGTCGAAATTTCAACTTTTTATCTCATAATCATGACTTTTGTCATAATTTCAGCTTTTTAAAGGGATAGTCACCCAAAAAGGAAAATTCTGTCATCATTTACAAAATTTGATTTTCAAGTACTAATTTTTTTTAACTCATAATTTTGACTTTTCTCACAATGGATTTAGTATGTCATAAATTAGATTTTTTTAAAGTCATATTTTAACTTTTTTTAATCTCATAATTTTATTTTTTAAATCATAATTTTGACTTTTCATCTCACAATTGACTTAGTATGTCATAATTTCGTAATGTCATAATTTTAATTTAAGTCATGAATTTGACTGTTTAAATTCATAATTTCAAATTCAAAATGACTTAGTATGTCATAATTTTCACTTGTGATTTTTATGATTATGGCTTTTTAATCAATTTTCATTTTAGGTCATAAGTTTCACTTTTTAAGTCATAATTATGACTTTTCATCTTTTCATCGATTTTAAATCATAATTCATAATCACAATTGACTTGGAAAGTCATAATTTCGAGTTTGATCTCACAATTGAGTGTGTCAAAATTCTGATTTTTTTTCAAGTCATAATTTAAATGTTTTAATCTCATAATTTAATTTTTTTAATCTCAGAATTCATCTCATAATTGACTTAGTATGTCGTAATTTTAACACTTCACTTTATAATGGCTTTTTAAGTAATAATTTGTCTTGGGTCATGATTCACTTTTTAAGTCATAATAATTCATAATCACTTTTGATTTGGTATGTCATCATTTCGATTTAAAGTCATAATTTTGACTTTTCATCTCATAATTATAATTTAGTATGTCATCTTTTCGACTTTGATCTCACAAATGACTTAGAATGTCAAAATTCTGATTTTTTCTTTTAAACTCCTCTTAATTTTTTAATCTCATATGACTTTTCCTCTCATAATGACTTGGTATGACATAACTTTCACATTTCATTTTATAATTATGGCTGTTTAAGTCATAGTTTTGACTTTTCATCTCATAATTATGACCTAGAATGTCACAATCTTAATCTCATAATTTACTTAGTACATCATAATTTCGATCTATGTCATTATTTCGACTTAAATCATAACTTCAGTGTTTTTAATTTGTAATTTTAGCCATTTAATCGCACAATTTTGATGTCATAATTTCTTACCAGAGCATGCCATTCCGTAGGTTTTCCTGCATTTACGTAGTCTTTGGGTATTTAACCGTATTGCAACCACTAATCGATAAAATCATTAATAATTCATAATGAAAATAATATCGACAACAAATTTGATTATCGTTGAATTGTGTCTGCGCGCCGTGCGCAGAAAGCACCTGCCAATCATGTCACTTTAACCCATTTCTATGGACAAAACGCATCTGGAAAAAAGCGGAGGACGCAGACTGAGCTGCTGCAGGAAAAGTTGTCCTAAACGTGAGAAACCTTTACATTAAGCACTTTAAACACATGCATATATTTTACAGCTTTGACGGACAGGCCTGCGTGTGCTGTCCATTCGAGATGTGTTGGTCGAACCCTTATCTATATATTCCAACCCATTTTTGCAAAATGTACAGCATTGATACATTCACTATATTTGTAGCATCTGCACACCATTTTGTCTTCTGGAAGCACATCACCAGCAGATGTCACCGTCGAGTCACTGCTTTCACACAGGCCTGTTCATTTGACTTGTCAGGTGGAGCCGTTCGCCAGCTTGGCCGGTGCCGTGCGTGGCTCTGTGTCGCGGCTCTTGATAAATCGAGATCTTGTGGGACCGTTCGCCCGGGGGTCTCGACGTCACAATGACGTGGCTGAGCTGGGTGACGTAGTCGGTGGGGTAAAAAAGCTGGTGGAGCTCCTAGGCTGGAAGCAGGAATTAGAAGCCCTAATGAATGTTGGCGGAGACGAGGTGAGTTATAATCAATCTCTGTTCTTACATGTATAAATCATATCAGTAGATGCATGCAGATTAGTCTGCCGCACTCCACTCGTGAAATTTTGCATTCTATAAGAGTTATGAAGAAATACATTTTTTATGCTCCTCTTGATCTATCATCTTTCACATATCTTATGACCTTCATTTTAGTCCAGTTGACAAAACAGCTTGAAGCTTATCTTTCTTTGTTAGGTCAAAATACATTTTTAAGTTGTTTCTGTCCTTCTCGATAGGCTTCAATAAACAAGAAGGAGTGACCAGATGAACATCTTGATCTGGAGATCCAGAATGGGATTGATTGTTGGTCTCAGTAGTTGGGAGTGTTTCATTTGTTGATAAAGTGTACTAATTAACCCTTAAATGCATGATCTGTGGATCTGACATTCAGCATCTGGCTCGTCGTTGTGAATCGCCACCTTGAGGAATAAAGGTGAATTGCACTTATTGACTCAATTATTGTTGCAGAAAAATTATGCACTATTATTTACAAAAAAAAAAAAATTCTTGTCATTGTTTATAATGCATTGATTGAGGGATACTAAGAAAGTTGATATCTGACATTAGGAGAGTAGTGAATGACGTCGATAAAGACCTGAAGTATGCATTTAAGTACATACTGTGCCCTACATACTGCAGTCAATGTAAAAGTTCACACGCACTGTTTAAGATAATGGATACAATAATGTAGCTGACAATTAATACCAGGCTGTAAAGCATAGACTACAGTTTTTAAATAATGCTTACTGTATATTTTAAGGAGTTTTTGTCAGCTAAACTGTTGCACAAATCCATTGATCACACTGTACTTCAATCCCTTCATTCCTGTCCAAAATGATTCTATTAAGATGCTGTCAAATATCTATTAAACCTGGCTTTTTCTAGAATATGAGTCTTTATGTGAGTTTACATCATTTTTATCATATTTATCAAAAGTACTATTCTGGAATATCTTTAAATGTAGCATCTTTATTAAAAATTAAATGCATATAGTAAAGTTTAGAGACAGTGTCAAACACACAAGGCAATAAATTCACTATTCACTTGTTAATTTCCAGAATTGTGTTGCATTTCCCCCCTAACAGACCCTGTCACACTAAATAAATGTGGTCTAAAAATATGTGACCACATTTATACATAATCAGAAAGCTGATAAATAAATAAGCTTTCCATTGATGTATGGTTTGTTATGATAGGACAATATCTGAGGGTGCAAAAAAAATTAAAATATTAAGTAAATCGCCTTTAAATTTAGTCCTTAGCAATGCATATCCACTCACAAAAATACATTTTTGATATTTTTACAGTAGGAAATTTACAAAATATCTTCATGGAACATGATCTTTAACTTAATATACTAATCATTTTTGGCAAAAAAAAGAAAAATCGATAATTTTGACACACACATCGCATTGTTGGCTATTGGTACAAATATACCCGCGCGACTTATGACTGCTTTTGTGGTCCAGGGTCACAAATATGATCTGAAATACATTGCATTAAAGCTGCAGTACATGCCTTTGAAAGGCAATTATGCATGAAAAATGCATGAATGTGATTGTATAATAATAGATAACAAAACCATGTGTTGTAAAAAAAGCGAAAACATTTAACAAAAAGAAATTTGAAGATTTACAAAAGGATTTGGATGTCAATATAGTGCAGGGGTTTCAAAACTGGGAGGCCGGAGTTATAAAAAAGGGGGTGTGGCAATAAAAATAATATGTTTTGAGAGATGATTTAAATGTGGGGATGATCTAATGGAAAAAGTTGGGGAATTCCAAAGCTTTGGACCAATAACTGAGAAATCCCTTTGGATTCAAGTGTAGATTTTGGAACGATTAAATACAGCTGGGTCTGAGCGTTCTCTCGGGAGACTAGGAATGGAGAAGATCTGAAATATAAGTAAGTGCTTTGAATGGAGATACTAAAACCTTTAGTTGAACAGGTAACCAATGAAGTCATGCTAACACGGGTGCGATATGTTCCCTCTTTTCTGTCCCTGTCAAAAAAACGTGCCGCGAGAGCGAGGACTGATTGATTCCAGCCTGGATGAGATGAATGCATGGATAACAGTCTCCAAATCACTAAAACTCAGATCATTTTTAAGCTTGTGAAGTCCCCTAAGCTGCAGAAAACTGATTTGTTTGTCAAATTTTATCTCAGGGTCAAGGGTAACTTCCAGATTTCTAACTTTATCATAAATGTTTTTCTTGAAGGGGGCCTGGGATGTGAAGGGCCAAACAACTGTAACGTTTGGCTGCTGACAAACAGACAAAGAAGGTATTCCAACACAAAGTTTTAATGACACTAATCCAGGAGACGGGTAGAGAAGCACACGCTTTGACATATATGAGACCGGACACTGAACTGAACACAAGCAGGAACTAATGAGATAATTAACGTCCATGGTGACCAATGAGTGGCGGGACCAAAACAAACTGAACATGACTGACAGTGTGACAATAACATAACAGTCTTTTTCTGATTTAGTTTAAGGAAATGATTGTCCATCCAAGCCTTCATTTCCTCTAAACAAGCTAGCAAAGAGGACACTGAATCAGTATCTGATTTAAGAGGAAAATAGAGATGAGTATCATCAGCATAAATATGATATGGAACTTTATGGAAGTCAAAAATAAAACAAAGAGGGAGTAAATATGGAGAAAATAAGATTGGACCCAGAACGGAGCCCTGGGGCACCCCACACCTGACAGGAACCGAGCTTGATGGAAATTTCCCAAATTTCCACTGAAAATCTCTTCTGGATGACGCAAGACCCTAGAAGGTCAAGAAGGTCTTCTCTCTAGGAAGCGTTCGAAATCATTCCCCCTTCATTACTCCATTAATACAGTCCACTTGAAGGACTAAATGAAAACGAGCGCCAGAAGAGCTGCAGCTTTTGCTAGCAGTTTAATAATCATTTGAAACTTAGCAAACTGGCAGCTGTAGTGATAAAACTAGCATGTGTAAACCTTACTTAACAATCAATTAAAAATGAATTTATACCTGTTTGTTATTACGCTGTACCCACATTGGACCTGCGTTTTAGAAAACGGACGGATGATTCAGTTGCGGGCGACATCTTCGGGAACTCATTTGGCGCGTGACTCTCACAGTGCATTATGGGTATTCTTTTGCAGTTGAGTGTACATCAGTTATTGCGGTGCATTATGGGATTGAATGAGACACACCACTACAAATGGCTGTCGCCTCAAATATTGCCCTATTTAAGGGTATAGGGGGCGATTTGAGACATGGCCCTACAAAGCAACAGGAAGTTGAGTTTGATCAGGCGTTAAACTCTGCAGGAAAGTGGATTTCTTGGACCAGATTTGCCCAGCTCTTGGTATAAGGGGTGATTCAGGCTCAAAATTATCCACTAAAAACCACCTTGATGCCAGTTGGCAACTCCAAAAATGGCTCTATCATTTTCCGTCTTATCTAATGTATTCTCATTCATACATTTAAGTGTCCAAATACTATTCAAAGTACTCATACGCTTAGCTTAACATTTAGCCCTGTACATTTTCCAGCATTCTGGATGTCTAAATACCACACCTCGAGTTACTGGCCCTACCAACATTTCTGTCATTTCTGCAGTGAAAAAAAATAGCAATGTCTTGCTTGAATGACAGTTTTGACATTTTGCGACTGAAAGAAAAAGAAACGCTCTGTGCTTGTCGCATTCATGAACGACCATGAATTGACACAATGAGGAAAATAGTTGCGGGCTGATAATGGCTTTTTCCGAAGCCGAGGACTCATTGTTTGGCTGTTTTGTCTGTTGAGAAGGTGAACGGTTCGGTTCATTGTGTCAGTGTCTCAGCATGCCAAGTCAGTGTCAAACACTATGTCTAATTCAGTTCGGCCTGCTAGTCTGAAGGTCTGAAGCAAAACAATGCCCTCAATTATCCGACAGTACAAGATGTCTAATGCAAGAGAGAAAAATCCATGTTTCAAGAAGCATCTCTGACATGCAAAAGTCAAGCAGCGGTTTTTTGGATGCACGCATAAAAAATACAGGTTGGCGGTCATGGAGGAGAGCCATGAGATTCCTGTGGCCTGAAGAAAAAAGCTTAATAGCTTAGTTGTTGAAGAACGGCCTTATATTAGATCACACTGAGATTGAAGCAATAGCATGATGTGGTCCAAAACATCACAGACACAAACACACAATTTTATCTTGAGTTGTCTATATAATTCTTTGGAGATGAAACAAGTTTCTCACATAAACTCTGTTGGTTTGATTTGTCATCATCCTCCTGGGTTCTTTGAAGGGCAGATGGTTTTCTAAGGGCCGTGAAACACTACGCCGACATTTTGTGGCGTGTTGCGAACAAGAGCGAAAGCAATTCCAGCGAGTCAAGACGAACCACCAAACTCAGGTCAGACCTTCACACAGTCTGTTGCTATATCTTTTTTAACTGATCTGACCTATGATTTCCGTTGAGCGGACGATCAAAACTTTCATTAAAGGGTCAAAACTTTCATACAATAACACTAATAGAGTATTTAAGCTTCATCCACCAAGTATCTATCACTGGCAAAGCCTAGCAACTAGCTTAGCACATGCTAGCTGCATGCTAAAACATTCCGACACTGTGCTGTCTCATGTTAGCAATGTGCTAAAACATGGTAATTCATGCTAGCTATATCATTAACAACATGCTAATTTGTGCTTGCAATGTGAGAAAACGTTAGGAACATCTTAAACATGCTAATTCATCCAAGCAATGTGCTAAAACATGCTAGCAATATACTAATTCATGTTGTTAGCATATTGTTACCATGTATTAACTCTTTGCTAGCATAAATTGACATGATTTATCAGTTTTTACCATGTTTTTTAACATGTTTTAACATTGTTTGCATTAATTAGCATGTTGCTAGCATCTTTGAGGGAACGAATTAGTAAATCGTGCGCACGATTTAGCCTACTATTTTTTTCCTCCATACAATTGTGCTCGCAACGTGATAAAATTGGTGCTAGAAATTTGCTAAAACATGCTAGCAACATGCTAATTCATGTTGTTAACATATTGTTAACGTTTTAACTCTTTGCTAGCATGAATTGACATGATTTATCAGTTTTACCATGTTTGTTAACATGTTTTAACATTGTTTGCATTAATTAGCATGTCGCTAGCATGAATTAGCATGTTGCTAGCATCTTTGAGGGAACGAATTAGTAAATCGTGCGCACGATTTAGCCTACTATTTTTTTCCTCCATACAATTGTGCTCGCAACGTGATAAAATTGGTGCTAGAAATTTGCTAAAACATGCTAGCAACATGCTAATTCATGTTGTTAACATATTGTTAACGTTTTAACTCTTTGCTAGCATGAATTGACATGATTTATCAGTTTTACCATGTTTGTTAACATGTTTTAACATTGTTTGCATTAATTAGCATGTCGCTAGCATGAATTAGCATGTTGCTAGCATCTTTGAGGGAACGAATTAGTAAATCGTGCGCACGATTTAGCCTACTATTTTTTTCCTCCATACAATTGTGCTCGCAACGTGATAAAATTGGTGCTAGAAATTTGCTAAAACATGCTAGCAACATGCTAATTCATGTTGTTAACATATTATTAACGTTTTAACTCTTTGCTAGCATGGATTGACATGATTTATCAGTTTTACCATGTTTGTTAACATGTTTTAACATTGTTTGCATTAATTAGCATGTCGCTAGCATGAATTAGCATGTTGCTAGCATCTTTGAGGGAACGAATTAGTAAATCGTGCGCACGATTTAGCCTACTATTTTTTTCCTCCATACAATTGTGCTCGCAACGTGATAAAACATGTTAGAAACATGCCAACAAGTCAATTCGTGCTAGAAATGTGCTAAAGCATGCTAGCAACATGCTAATTCATTTTGTTAACATGTTTTAACTCTTTGCAAGCATGAATTGACATGATTTATCAGTTTTACCATGTTTGTTAACATGTTTTAACATGTTTGCATTAATTAGCATGTCGCTAGCATGAATTAGCATGTTACTAGCATCTTTGAGGGAGCAAATTAGTAAATCGTGCGCACGATTTAGCCTACTATTTTTTTTCCTCCATACAATTGTGCTCGCAACGTGATAAAATTCGTGCTAGAAATGTGCTAAAACATGCTAGCAACATGCTAATTCATGCAAAAATGTTAAAACATGTTAACCAACATTATGTTAGCTATGTGTTAATTCATGCTATCGTGTTAATTCAGGCTAGCAACTACCTGAAACATGCTAGCAACATGTTGAATCATGTTAGCAATATGTTCAAACATGCTAGCAATGTATTAAAACATGTTAACCAACATTATGTTAGCTATGTGTTAATTCATGCTATCATGTTAATTCATGCTAGCAACTACCTGAAACATGCTAGCAACATGTTAAATCATGTTAGCAATATGTTCAAACATGCTAGCAATGTATTAAAACATGTTAACAAACATTATGTTAGCTATGTGTTAATTCATGCTATCATGTTAATTCATGCTAGCAACTACCTGAAACATGCTAGCAACATGTTAAATCATGTTAGCAATATGTTCAAACATGCTAGCAACATGCTAATTCATGCAAATACAAAAAACATGTTAACAAACATTATGTTAGCTATGTGTTAATTCATGCTATCATGTTAATTCATGCTAGCAACTACCTGAAACATGCTAGCAACATGTTAAATCATGTTAGCAATATGTTCAAACATGCTAGCAACATGCTAATTCATGCAAAAATGTGAAAAACATGTTAACAAACATTATGTTAGCTATGTGTTAATTCATGCTATCATGTTAATTCATGCTAACAACTACCTGAAACATGCTAGCAACATGTTAAATCATGTTAGCAATATGTTCAAACATGCTAGCAATGTATTAAAACATGCCACAAACATGTTAGCAAAATATAAAATACATAATAAGCTTTTTAGCCCTGACTCAGCTGACATGAGGCGACAACACAGTCAGCTTGGTGACTCACAGCCTTCAAAAACCCTAAAACTTACAACAAAAGCACCTTAAGGAACTTAGAAAGGTTCTCATTTGGCGTCATACTTTAAGACCCTTTTTGAAATCTTTATTTTTGTAAGTGCAGGGTGACCATCAGCCTGTTTTGGTTGGAAAAACGAGCTCCATCTTGTTCTATAGAAGTGATGGATAGACTCTCAGTTTAACTATTATATTATCTATACATGTACATTTACTCAATAAAAGTGCAATTTTTTTGTGCAAGATACAGTTCAACAAGGGCTGGATAGCTGGAATGATAGTTGGAGAGGAATGGTCTTGGTGATTTTTAATTCTCTAAGAAATGTCAGTGTCAGGCATACATAAAAACTGCACTTGATCATGCAGACATTTTATTTATAATTCAATAAGCGAGGGGAAAAAAAGACACAAGTGGGAATTCTGCCCAGGTGTCTGATCCTTTTTTTTTCCACAGCGCACAGATGATGTGCTCAAAGAATAAGGCTAGTAACCAAGTATGGTAAAATCCTTGGGGCTCTTCAAGGAACTTCATTAGACACTTTCTCATGTTTTGGACAAGATTAAACCCTTGTTTCAAACCTCAGTCTAGTGGTTTTATCACAAATTATCCAAACGTAGAGCGGTACAGTATCTATAGCATATTTGAAAGACCAAATATAAACTTCTACATTACAAAATGTGTATATTGTGGTCTTTTAATTTAAAATCTTTCTTAATAGCACATAGATCTACAATGCATTAAATATTTCGTATTGGCTTAATCCGACTGAGGCATATTTTAATAGAGCATGGCACATTTTAATATGATGCACAAATGTTCCAGGCACCACTGAGAATGTTGGACGTACTGACAATAAGTCCATTATATATATATATATATATGTATGTATAATATGGATGTAGCACATGGTAGGCACAAAGAAATAAACAACAAAATAAAACAGTTCCGGTCCAGTTTACAAGTACAAATGTCTTTAGCATAAATTATGGCATCATCATGGATGGTGGATGTCAGCAGCAGCGGCGCAGAAATCTTCGGAAGAACTTCCTGAATTCCGTGTTGAAGACGGTGTAGATAATTGGGTTCAGAGCGCTGTTGACGTAACCCAGCCATGTCACGGTGCTCATCAGCTCCGGAGGGACGTGACAGGATTCGCACAGCGCTCGCGTCGTGTGAACTACGAAGAAAGGTGTCCAGCAGAAGAGGAAGACCCCTGCGGGTGGAATCACACATCAGGGTTATTATTGTTAAAATCATTTCTGTTTGTTGAAGTAAACCTGAAATTAAATCTGTTAACAACTGTCACCCGCCTTTTTGGTTGTAATCAACCCTTCGCCGACAGTTTGATTGACAGGCGACCTGACCAATCATAACCCAGAATTTGCCATTTTGTCCATCAAAGCGGTCAGGTGGAGTTAGTAGATTAACGTTGGTGAACTTGAATCACGTCTTGAAACAACATTCCTTCTGATGTTCATTCATGTTTATTTGATGCTATAAATGAACTGAAGAGATGATCGTTTCACGACACATTAAAGACACACTAGACGCTATTTATTGATTAAAATGCTTTAAAAAAATTACAATATTTTAGAAATGAAACTGTTGTCAGTGTCCTCTTTGCTCCGCGATGTATTTTTCACTCCGTGAGGACATGATGTGTGGCATGAGAGCGCATGGCTTGTCGGACATAGCAACAGTAACGAAAGGGGGCGGGGCTTTGCGAAGGGTCAATTTATAAATGCATCACAAGGTTGGTCAGTTTTGTAAGACGACACTCAGTATTGCTTATTGCTGGAGTGAAATCATTTTAAAAAGTTATAAATAAGTTTAAATTTACTGTAAAGCACACATATATATATATATATATATTATAAAATAATTTAGACTCTAAAATGAGACACGCCTAAACAAATTTGACGTTGATATCACAAAAATTAAAGTTCCTATGAGATCTTGTTAAGGCGCTGTACCAAAAATAGCCACCGGGTGACACACACGCATTCTTTTGATACATTTTCCTGTCACAAATTAATACATTACTGTCATAATATCACTAAACAGTCATCCAATATGGAACCTTGACTCTCAGACCTTTCCGACGATACGCGTTTTGTCAAGTTTGGATTATGAAATAGTGCAGTAAATTTTGTGATATGAAACATGACGCCGCTCACTAGTGGGAGGAGCCTGAAGGGATTTAAAGCACCGTTTGGATTGTAGCGCGATGCCAAATTTCACAATGGTTTTACGCTTTTGAATGACACCTACTTTATGATGATTTATAACATTTCTATTTTAAATAAATGCTGTTCTTTTTAACTTTTTATTCATCAAAGAATCCTGAAAAAGGATTTAAAAAAATATTAGCATTATCAAATCATCATATCAGAATGATTTCTGAAGGGTCATGTGACGCTGAAGACTGGAGTAATGATGCTGAAAATTCAGCTTTGATCACAGGAATAAATTATATTTTAAAGAAATTACATTATTTTAAATTGTAATAATATTTCACAATATTACTGTTTTTTTTTCGGTATTTTTGATCAAATGTGCATTTTATGGAGGAATGCACAGCGCATGCAGGGGGTGTGGCCTATATGTGATTGAGAAATGTAAAAATTAATCTGAAATTGCATTAAATATGGTTGTTTTAACCAAGATTATAGTTCCCTGTTATAGGCTAACCTGCAATTTTGCAAATTCCCTGTTTATTCCCATTAATTCCCATATATTCCCGTTAATTCCGATGGAAAATTTCCAGCCTTGAAAGTTCCTGGAATTTTGCCACCCTAACATTCACAGACCTCTGTTCATTTGAACAGATTACGCGGGATTTGGCGTGACAGAAAGTGAAAGTGGCAATAAATGAAACTGAATAAACAAAACTCCAGCGCTTTCGGAGCATTCAGTGCTAATTTAAACACTTCTGATTGGTCACTGCGTTCAAGACATCAACAGATATGTTTGTGATTGGCTACACTGCTGCAAAAAAACATTCAGAGCGCAAACACAGATACGCACTAGATCATTGCTCAAATATGTTTTGACAGTATATGCTAATACTCAGGGTTGGGGAGTAACTTAGTTACGTATTTAAAATACAAAATCTGAGTGACTGTATTTCATTAGTTACATTTTAAATGGGTGGTAATCAGATTACAGTTACATCTGAAAAGTGTTTTAGATTACCAAAGTGATTACTTTGAGTTTTAATGTCATTTAAACAGCGATTGGTGATTCTCTGACTCTGACAGTCTGAAAAAGTGGAGTTAAGTTTCATGTTTTCCACTGTTTTCATGTTTTGTGAGTCATTTTATAATTCACTCGTCACTGCAACTTTTTCTCACAATTTGTTTTTTTTCCCTCACAATTGTGAGTTTGCATTTCACAATTCTGACTTCTTTTTCTCAGAATTGCGAGATTTAAACTCACAATTGCAAGTTATAAAGTCAGAATTGGGAGATATGAACTTGCAATACTAATTTTTTTTCTTGCAATTGTGAATTTAGTGTGTGAGTAATTATGACTTTTCTCAATATTGTGAGTTTATATCTCATTATTCTGACTTTTCTCAATATTGTGAGTTTATATCTCATAATTATGACTTTTCTCAATATTGCGAGTTTATATCTCATAATTCTGACTTTTCTCAATATTGTGAGTTTATATCTCATAATTCTGATTTTTCTCAATATTGTGAGTTTATATCTCATAATTCTGACTTTTCTCAATATTGCGAGTTTATATCTCATAATTTTATAACTTTATAACTCGCAATTCTGAGGGAAAAAGTCAGAATTGTGAGATAAAAACTTGCAATGACCTTTTTTGTGTTTGTTTCACACTTATTAGTATTCCAAAGTATTCTAAAGTATTTAGATTAAGTTACTAAACTTGAGTAATGTAACGAAATACGTTACAAATGACTTTTTAAAGCATGTATTTTGTAATCTGTAGTGAAATACATTTTAAAAGTAACCGACCCAGCCCTGCTAATACTACTGTAAAAAATGATCCTAGAACAGTAGTTTAAGTGCAGTGTTTGCCTCTAAAAGCAGCAGATAGGCAGTGGTTTGAGTGAGAAAACTTCACACTGGTCTCACGTCCGTGGTCAGGGGAAGGTAAGCTCCACTCCGCCTAATTTCTGATTCATATTTCTGAAGATAATGTGTTGTTTAAAGTTGCTGCTGTAGAGGTTAGTGTTCCTGTGAGAATATGTGAATGGCCAAATCCATTTTTGCTCTCAATCATCAGTTTGCTGAATGACCATTTGATTATGGGGGCACATTGTGTCATCTGGGGGGCCAATGCTCCCCCTTGGCGACAGGCCTTGACAACGACATACCATAATGTTGAGCTCAGAGTCCTGCTTCTGTTCTAATAAAGCAAGAAAAATGACTCTGGAAAGCTTAGGATAACCCAGAAACCTGCAAAATCACGCTCATTAATTCTGCATTACACAATGCTGACATAAGAATCCGAAGTGACCAAACTATGTCAAATCAAATGTTTTGAAGGACGTGAGAGTCAAAGCTACACATATAAATCAAACTCATGTATATTATAGATATTAATGTGCTCCTCCAGTGGCCTCTGCTCTGCTGAATTATTCAAGTATAGTAATGGTATTTCTATAAATACTCAGTAATGGAGTTAGATAAGTTTCAGATCATCTACATAAGTTCAAGATGTTTCTGTGATGCAAGAAATGTTTACATCTTTGGAAAAGCTATATCCCTTTCCCCTATAAGCTTTAAAAAAAAAACTTTTAGACTTGAAACTGTTAATTGTTACTATATAAAGCACATTTTAGGTTACCTGACAATCCTTTTTTTTACATTGTCTGAATATGATACATTGTCTGGTGACTAATAAAACACAACACAAATTTCAGGATGTGCTGAAAATATAGTGGGGTAAGTTGTGCCACTTAGTTCTTAAAGGGACAGTTCACCCAAAAATGAAAATTCCATTATTCTTTACTCACGTTTTTTTTGTCATTCCAAACTTGTTTGACTTTCTTTCTTCTGTGGAACACAAAAGAGGATAGTTTGAAAATTATCTGGGTTTTTTAAGTAAACTGGGTCCAATGTTGGCTAACATTCATCAAAATATGTTTTGCAGAACATAAAAAGAAAGTCATATGGGTTTGGAGCAACATTGTGAGTAAATCATGACAGAATTTTCATTTTTGAGTAAACTATCAATTTTTTAAGTTAGCTTCTAAGCAAGTAAAAATAAGATAAAACTACTGTAAAATTATATTTCAAGGATGTCTGCTATGAACATAGATTACAATAAAGTTTATATAATATAATGTAATATAATATATGGGATTATAAAAATAGAAAATATACTTGTGCCTTGATAAGAATCAGCAGATGTTTAATATTCTGAATAGAGTGCAACACTCTACCCGACTGCAACAGACAGCTTCCGGAAGAAACATTTTCTATTGAATGTTAAATTGATTTTTAACAATAACTTGTAAACCTTTAAAGACAGTCCTATTGTGTGCCACGAGGTTGTTAATCACTGGTATTTGCTTCTGTTAAAGCTGTCAGCCTGCATTATTTTAACTTATTCTTAAAATAATTGTTTGAATGTGGAATTTGTGGTGAAAAATATTTTTTTATGTATAAACTATGCATTCTTATGGAGCCTCGCACATGACATGCAAGAAAAAAATTAAATCATGTGCATGATTTATATATATCAATATATATTAATGTATATCGCATGATATATAAATTGAGGGAACAAAATAGTAAATCGTGCACACGTCTTAGTGAATCGAGGGAACGAAATAGTAGATAGTGTTTACGTTTTAGTAAATCGAGGGAACGAAGTAGTGAATCATGCACACGTTTTTCTGAATTGGGGGAAAGAAATAGTAAATCGTGCGCACATTTTAGTAAATCGAGGGAACAAAATAGTAAATCATGCACACGTTTTTCTGAATTGGGGAAGGAAATAGTAAATCTTCTGCACATTTTAGTAAATCAAGGGAAAGAAATAGTGAATCATGCGCACATATTAGTGAAATGAGGGAACGAAATAGTAAATTGTGCGCACATTTTAGTAAATCGAGGGAAAGAAATAGTGAATCATGTGCACATATTAGTGAACTGAGGGAACGAAATAGTAAATCGTGCTTACGTTTTAGTAATTCGAGGGAACATAATATTAAATCGTGCTTATGTTTTAATAATTCGAGGGAACAATATTAAATCGTGCACACGTTTTTCTGAATTGAGAGAACGAAATAGTGAATCATGCGCACATATTAGTGAATTGAGCGATCGAAATAGTAAATAGTGATTGCGTTTTTTTCTGAATTGGGGGAACGAAATAGTAAATCGTGCGCACATTTTAGTAAATCGAGGGAAAGAAATAGTGAATCATGTGCACATATTAGTGAACTGAGGGAACGAAATAGTGAATCATGCGCACGTTTTAGTAATTCGAGGGAACATAATAGTAAATCATGCGCACATTTTAGTAAATCGAGGGAAAGAAATAGTGAATCATGTGCACATATTAGTGAACTGAGGGAACGAAATAGTGAATCATGCACACGTTTTAGTAATTCGAGGGAACATAATAGTAAATCGTGCGCACATTTTAGTAAATCGAGGGAAAGAAATAGTGAATCATGTGCACATATTAGTGAACTGAGGGAACGAAATAGTGAATCATGCGCACGTTTTAGTAATTCGAGGGAACATAATAGTAAATCGTGCACACATTTTAGTAAATCGAGGGAAAGAAATAGTGAATCATGTGCACATATTAGTAAACTGAGGGAACGAAATAGTGAATCATGCACACGTTTTAGTAATTCGAGGGAACATAATAGTAAATCGTGCGCACATTTTAGTAAATCGAGGGAAAGAAATAGTGAATCATGTGCACATATTAGTGAACTGAGGGAACGTAATAGTAAATCATGCGCATGTTTTAGTAATTCGAGGGAACATAATAGTAAATCGTGCGCACATTTTAGTAAATCGAGGGAAAGAAATAGTGAATCATGTGCACATATTAGTGAACTGAGGGAACGAAATAGTAAATTGTGCGCACATTTTAGTAAATCAAGGGAAAGAAATAGTGAATCATGCGCATATATTAGTGAACTGAGGGAACGAAATAGTAAATCGTGCTTACGTTTTAGTAATTTGAGGGAACATAATATTAAATCGTGCTTATGTTTTAATAATTCGAGGGAACAATATTAAATCGTGCACACGTTTTTCTGAATTGGGAGAACGAAATAGTGAATCATGCGCACATATTAGTGAATTGAGCGAACAAAATAGTAAATAGTGATTGCGTTTTTTTTCTGAATTGGGGGAGCGAAATAGTAAATCGTGCGCACATTTTAGTAAATCGAGGGAAAGAAATAGTGAATCATGTGCACATATTAGTGAACTGAGGGAACGAAATAGTGAATCATGCGCACGTTTTAGTAATTCGAGGGAACATAATAGTAAATCGTGCGCACATTTTAGTAAATCGAGGGAAAGAAATAGTGAATCATGTGCACATATTAGTGAACTGAGGGAACGTAATAGTGAATCATGCGCACGTTTTAGTAATTCGAGGGAACATAACAGTAAATCGTGCGCACATTTTAGTAAATCGAGGGAAAGAAATAGTGAATCATGTGCACATATTAGTGAATTGAGCGAACGAAATAGTAAATAGTGATCGCGTTTTTTTCTGAATTGGGAGAACGAAATAGTGAATCATGCGCACATATTAGTGAATTGAGCGAACGAAATAGTAAATAGTGATCGCGTTTTTTTCTGAATTGGGGGAAGGAAATAGTAAATCGTGCGCACATTTTAGTAAATCGAGGGAACGGAATAATAAATTGTGCGCACATTTTAGTGAATTGGGGGAACGAAATAGCAAATCGTACACGCATTTTAGTAAATTGAGGGGATGAAATAGTAAACTGTGCCCACATTTTAGTAAATCGAGGGAATGAAATAGTAAATTGTGCGCACATTTTAGCTTAATATTTTTTTCCTGCATGTCATGTCTGGGACTTGATTCTGACATTCCTGATTTGCATATTTTCAATCATTTTCTATTCTTGACTGATGTTTTATAAATATATATATATATATATATATATATATATATATAACATTTTGGCAATAGATGAATTGTTAAATGAGTGATCTTGAGACGAGTCCCTGTCGTCCAAGTTGACTTTCATATGCTGATGTAAGATTTGAGAACTTGACAGAAAACTTTTAGAAAATGTATCTTCTCAGGTGTTTACAAGGTTAAGGCAATTATCAAAGTTTGATAAAATGTTGTTTAATTTTCCAGTAAAAGATGATACATTTTTACATGATTTTTTTTTACATTTAATTATCAGATTTTAACTCATATAAGTGCATATTTTACAAAAAAAACAAAAAATATATTGTGTGTGTATGTATATATGTATGTAAATGTTTTTAAATTTTTAATTCGATTATGCAGTTCACAATGCTTCATGGGATGGTAGTTCTTTCTCTAACAACATTCTTGTCTTTTTGTCCAGTTTTTAAATGCTTTTTTGCTTCAGATCAAAGTTTGAGGTGCTGTGATTCACCTAGTGGCTGTTCGGCTTGATTCATGGCTTATAATGCTTTAGTAGACTTTTTAAATCCCTATGGGAAAAAGCAATGGAACCAGTGCAGCTGAAAAGAGGCGGACACTAATGCGTTCTGTACTCAGAATGAGTAATGTAGTAACAACAACAACACAAATAAGAATGAAAGATTTGTAAAACACAATTCATTGCTGTTTGTCTCTGTGTTAATAAACGGTGGCCCAGAAATTAGGTTAAGGCACCAGGTGAACCATGACATCATAATTGGATAGAGGGATTTGCCTCCAGTTAATTTTATCTGTGCGGTTCAGGGAAATTCAATTCTGTGGCAACTGCATGAAAGTTTAGAAGTTTATAACTACATTCACATACTAATTAGGCCTTTTTTTTTTTTTTTTTTTTGAATAAAAGCTCAGGAGCATTTATTAAGTCACATTTTAAAGTCTTTCATCACATGAATTATGTATTAAGTACTTTCCAACTCAAATATTCACCAACAATCGAGTTATTTCAACACTTACCCACAACAACAGGTAAAACCCTCATGGCTTTTCTCTCCCTTCCATTGATCTTAGCCCTCTTCTTTCGCGGATTTGACTGGCCGTATTGAATGTCATTGTAGGCCACAGTTTGAATGGGGCTGTTTTTATACTCTGGTGGGAAGGGGCAGACGGGCCGTGTGAAGTCATCAAGCTCCTCAAGACCGGACTGAGCCAAGTCCCTCTCGATGACCCGGGGCAGAGATGCAGGCAGCGCCCCCAATGGCGGGAGGGCGGCAGCGACCGCGGCGTGCTGTAAACTGCGACAAGCCTGAATACTGTTCCTCAGTTTGGCTTTGCGTGCTTCTTCCCACTTGCGCAAGCCATGGAACATCCCAAAGTACAGTAGGAGCATGATGGGGCACGGGATGAAAAAGGAGCAGACGGACGAATATACCACATAATTGTTGTCTTCCAGTTTGCATTCTCTGGGGTCTCTTTGCGGAACATTGTTTATGCCGAAGATGACAGGAGAAGCCACCGCCAGCGCCAACAGCCACGTGGCAGAGAGTAAGATCATTTGCCGATAGTCTACATGCTTTCTGTTGTAGTTAAGTGGTATGGACACTGCTATAAACCTGTTAACAGGATGTATATTCAACTTTACCATCTGGATACAGAGAAATAAAGACTTCTAAGTGCCATTATCACAACAAAGCAAACGTTGTTGATAGCGGTTCTCAACTGGTTTTGCCTATGGTTAATATGTCCCTTTTAACAAGATGTAATACAAGTATGTGAAGTTTCAGCTCGAAATACCCCACAGATCATTTATTATACCGGACATTTTTGAGTGGAAGGGTTGCCGTTTTCGTACATGTGTCTTTAAATGCAAATGAGCTGCTGCTCCCCGCCCCACTTTCCAGAATAGGGCGGAGCCTATAGCATCTCTATAAACATCTGTTTGGTTTTGATGATCATCTCTATCGCGATCATGCTCACCTGACATTTGCAGCTCTTCGTCATCAAGAACGTTAATGATTTGCATGCGTTTTAAAGCCATACTTTAGTTTCACGTCTAAAGCGCACGCTGTCAGATGGCTGTCAGACAGCTTCTCTCACACATTTTATAGTGGTTAAACTATCAAATACACAAAAGATTATGTCAACAGTTCACAAATACAGTCTGTAAACAGCAGGGAAATAAATTGCATTTGTATGTCAATGCGTGATATATAGTAATGTAAATGCTGTTAATATGAACCAAACAACAAAAGAAAAACAGAAAATCCTTCACTGCTCTTGACTAAATAACATAAGTTGCTTTAATAAGAACTCATTTCTTACTGTTAAATGCTCTGGCGAGAAGATGACGGATTGTGTACAGCTGACTGAGGGGAGGAGCTAAACTAATAGGGCGGATACCATCACCAGTCGTGGGCGGAGCTTCCTCTACTCTTAAATCTGGAACAGCTCGTTTAGAGAGACCCGTGTTTATGATTCATGGGGATTATAAAAAAAGGAGTAGTTGGATTTTATTATAGGCTGGTTGTGTACACACACTGTGGACACACATCTGTGTTCAAACACCTTATAAAAGTGAATTTTGCATAATAGGTCCCACACTCTTAAAAAATAATGTGTTTGCATCAATCTTTTTGAGTTAGGACAGCTTTGAATGAAATTATGCACTTCAAACAATGAACTACATTGAGTTAGAGGAACTTTGTAACATGAATTTTATTGTCAATTACTCAAAAAAAATGAAGTCACCCCAACTATTTGAGTTATGCACTAATTAATATCTTTTTCAGTCATAGCACATGCTGAATGCAACTTATGGCATTGCTTATACAGTTAATTTAGTGTTTACCTTCATGTACTCACACTTTCAAGGGTGTGTTCACACTTGGCATGTTTGTTTCGATTCAAACGAACTCAGGTTCGATTGCTCTGTGAACGCTGGTGCGCACCAAACAAGTGGACTGACACCCCTGAAAAGATAAATCTCCAAATGAACTTATATTACGTGCGGTTCGACATGGACCTCTAAGACATCTAAGCGAACCAAAGGACGTGATGTCACAAGATGTGACCCGAAAAAAGATAGAAGGTTCAACCGTAACTGGTTCTTCTCATCAGTCAAATGTGTCTCCGTTTGTGGGTGACGGAAGAAAGTTTTGACTCCTTTAAGTCCTTCGTGAGTTTTCAGCTGGTAAAAATATATACATATATACATTCTGGTCCCAAAATATGTCATAAAAGACTTTTTTTTTCTCCTGTTAGGATAGTGTGAACCAGGACTAAATGTATGAATTTATTTATTTTTTGGTCCGAACCGAAGTACACACCCTTGTGTCTAAAAAGTCAAACAACACTAAAAGGTCTTTCCCTTCGCTAACAAACAAATAAAATAGCACATGATTTAAACATTTATTCCTTATCCTATCCTTTGTAAAGCATGCTAACTAGAAATCCACTTTCCAAAGACATGAATTACAAGATAACGTAACATTATTTTGTCAACTGAACACCACAAAATGTTTCCGACTCAAAACGGGTTATTTTTTAACATTTATTCTGCTGAATTACTTTTTAGACTCCAGATACGTTAACAAAAATGTCTTGCATATCAAGCTGGAAACAATTCTACCAACAATATGCAACACTATTAACATGACAAGCTGAAAAGGAAAATCTGTTTTTATGGTTGGAGTGTTCGTTTACTAAATGCAATTGTACGAAATGTATGTACGAAACATAAACAAATCATGTTAATTCGCATTGCAACTGAACCCATATTTACATTAGTCTGGGTCATAATTTCTTTGACGTTTTGCATAGTTTTGTGAAAGATGTTGAAGCCTATTTGTATGTACAATTAGGTTAGATGCATTTTAATATATGCACCTGCTATCAGATCAGACCTGTGGGACATTTTTGGGCTCACCAGTTGAGAAGCACTGGTTTAGGGAATATTGCTAATCTCAACTTTCTTTAACAAAGTCCCTCAAAGAACACTCTGTGTTTGACACTGATTTGCTGGAACATGGTTTTATGAACTACGAGACTTGCCGAACTTCAAAACCAGCATGACCTCTTTCTGCAACCCTGATTAGGTCAAATATGCTAAAAACTGATTATGCAGTTCGCATTCTTTCTTGAGAAAATGCCTCAGGCTCCCAAAACAACTCTCTTTCCTCTGGAAAAGCAATATATCAGGGTCAATAAGATGGGAAATTCAAACCTGTCCACACTGATTGCACAGAGGTTGAATATAGACGCCGTACAGAGCATCACATCCATGGTCATTAGTCCATCGCAAAGAGCCACATCCAGTGACCAGACACCACCTTGAAACTGGAAAGACAGATTTAGTGTGTCAAAACGAGTATTAATGAGCATTTTGCATAAAAGGAACGGCCCAATTCCTGACATCTTCATTACTACAATTCATTTCAAACGGATAACCAACTTTACTGGGATGAGATTCGTCCTGCCCTTGATTCTCTACATGAGTCAAACTAATCTAATGAGCCTACAACTTAACCAATTTAACATGGTGGAAACTTGACGATAACAAGATAAGTGACCTTAAACAGCCTGAGAAAGAGGTTCAAACAGGGAGTAATCTAGA
Source organism: Zacco platypus (assembly GCA_038088235.1). Lineage (NCBI taxonomy): Eukaryota > Metazoa > Chordata > Actinopteri > Cypriniformes > Xenocyprididae > Zacco > Zacco platypus. The sequence continues at coordinate 2,145,577 of CM076085.1, read as the reverse complement.
AGCCTATAGTAACTCTTTTCATATATAAATATATATGTGTTCAATGTTGGGTGTAATGCATTACCGTAATTTAATTATTGTCATTAAATACTGTATATAATGTGAAAATGCATGTTTTTAATGTAACCCTCTCCCTTGAAATACTTTAGTCAGTTTATGAATAATTTATGCAATTTTATATTATGCTTATATTCTTCAACTGGTAGAGGTTGATTTGGAAGTAATTACTAATAATAAGTAATGCAATAGTACAGTAATCTAATTACATTATTAAGTGTCTTTAAGTGTGTAAGTGTATCATTTATTATAATGCAATCACATTTAAATTAATATTTCACACTACAAAAATGATAACTGATAATCTATATCTGCGCAACCTACTAAAATGATAGAAAACACTATACTGAGGAGTTACAGTGTGTTGGCTATTGCAAAATGAACTTATATAAAATATCCAGTATTTGCACGCATCTCTTACCTCAGCATAGACAAACAGGGGTAAAACCAAAACTGCCAGCAGCAGATCTGCCACAGCCAAACTCACAATGAAATAGTTGGTCGTTGTCTTCAGGGCTTTTTCCTGGTAAACGCTAAGGCACACGAGCACATTTCCACAAATAATCACAATAATGAGCAAAACGCCGAATATGAGAGCGGGAGCGTTGTAAGAGAAAAGCGCCGGCTGGAGTGTGCTGTTCAAGCTCGAGATGTTCACGGACATTGTTTCTTGATCTTCAGGGAAACTTTTCATAAATCTCTCACGTTGTCCTGTCCGCTTTGGTCCATCTCTGCTCATCTTGTGTTGGTCAGACGACGAGCCATCTATATCAGCAGCACAGAGTCAGATATACAAGCATTGTGTAGGTCAGGCAATCTGCTGACTATCCTTAAATAACAGTCAGATAATCTGGGAACGTCGCGAGCTGCATTTAATTTGATGGGAGCTGCTGTCAAGATGAAAGTTTTCGACGTTGAAACAGGGATAATTACGCTCAAACCTGCAGGTCTGAGCGCTTCATTAAATCTCCATACAGCTACATAAAGATGAAGTTTAATTCAATAAACTGTTGTTTATTTTATTTAGCTTTATTTGTTGGCTACATAGGAGAGACTAATTTCATAGGTTTATTTTTGAAGTCAGTTTCCGACTTCACATGATCGAAACAGCAAAAAAATGTAAAAGAAAATATGCAATCAATGTTTAGTAAGGTGGCCGAGAGAGCTCAACGTGCTGCAAATAAGAAAACACATGCAAATAAAAAAGCACATGCAAATAAAAAAAAAACACATGCAAATAATAAAAAACACATGCAAATAAAAAAAGCACATGCAAATAATAAAAAACACATGCAAATAAAAAAAGCACATGCAAATAAAAAAAACACATGCAAATAATAAAAAAACACATGCAAATAATAAAAAACACATGCAAATAAAAAAAACACATGCAAATAAAAAAACCGTGATCATCAGTTTGACAACACATGTGCTGCAAATCCTCACAACACATGCAAACACAAAAACGCGCTGCATATACAAAAACGCGCTGCAAATAGCACAAAACACAACGGAAATGTTTCAAGGGGGACCCCAAAAAGTGACGGACCCTACTTGACAACAGCAGAAACTAAAAAGTATTAAAATATATTATGTAGGCATTAACTCCTTGTAATGTGTTTCACTAACAGAAAAGTGTTTTAATATGTGGCATTGTTGTTTACTCATTAAACTTTAAGAGATGATAATTTAGTGGATGATTTAAAAATATTCGTTAACCATCTGTAGCGTACTAATGTGACGTCATCATAACAGCCGCCTGAGGCGCTCGACGACCACGTCATCTGTGAGCGTGAGTTTCTAGCAAACTGAAAAACACTTTATTAAAAATAATAAATCCATGAAATAATGTACAGTTATCACTTTTTGGGGTCCCCCTTGAAACATTTCCATTGTGGTTTGTGCTCTTTGAGCGCTCTCGGCCACCGTAGTTTAGCCATCAAATATTAAAATTAATAAAGCTTGACGTAAATTATATAAACAAAACAGCTGAAACAGTAGAAGAAATACAATTATGCATAGGCTATGGTCAGAATTTTTTTTAAATCTTAAAAATATATATTTTTTAATCAACTGTACTTGCAGATAATGTAATATTAATGAAATAAAACGCCACTAAATTGTAATATATTTTAAAATATTTCAATATAAATCATATTAAAGTATATTTTAGTTTACAAGTTCAAAGACAGCAGAATCAGAAATAGATTTATTGCCAATATGTTTGATATAAAGAAATGTGGATAATAATGCTGGGGTCTTCAGCGTCCAGAATCCTGCTCAGGGCAGGTAGAGTAGGACTGGTCATATTTGGTGCCGTGACCCGGATGGGAGTGAGGTTTAAGGGGGCTGAGTGTAATGGACGTACGCCAGTAAGAGCTGTGCGTCTAAACCTCAGTCCCCTGGCCTCGAGGAATGCTAACAACTGGCGCTAGTGGCTGCGGTCTTTAGTGTAATTGTTAGCTTGATCGCCTCCCACGCCGGTTCGAATCCCACATTTGGTGCCGTGACCCGGATGGAGTGAGGTTTAAAGGGGCTGAGTAAGGTGGCTTTTAAACCATTTTCTTTGGGAACTGCTGTGCAGCCAAAAATAATTTGCCAATTATTAATGTAAAGCTGCTTTGCCACAATTTGCATTGTAAAAAGCGCTATATAAGTAAAGGTGACTTGACTTGACTGAGTGTAATGGACGTAGGCCAGTAAGAGCTGTGCATCTAAACCTCAGTCCCCTGGCCTCGAGGCATGCTAACGACTGGCGCTAGTGGCTGCAGCTGTGGAATAAATGTCCGATTTGAATCCCACTCAGAGCGGGTCGAGTAGGACTGGTCACATTTGGTGCCGTGACCCGGATGGGAGTGAGGTTTAAGGGGGGTGAGTGTAACAGACGTAAGACAGTAAGAGCTGTGCGTGTAAACCTAGCTTCAAGGCGTGCTAGCGACTGACGCTAGTGGCTGCGGTCTTTTGTGTCCTTGTTAGCTCGCGCGCCTCCCACACCGGAGACTCCGATTCGAATTCCACTCGGAGTGGGTAGAGTAGGACAGGCTACATTTGGTGCTGTGACCCGGATGGGAGTGAGGTTTAAGGGGGGTGAGTGTAACAGACGTAAGACAGTAAGAGCTGTGCGTGTAAACCTAGCTTCAAGGCGTGCTAGCGACTGACGCTAGTGGCTGCGGTCTTTTGTGTCCTTGTTAGCTCGCGCGCCTCCCACACCGGAGACTCCGATTCGAATTCCACTCGGAGTGGGTAGAGTAGGACAGGCTACATTTGGTGCTGTGACCCGGATGGGAGTGAGGTTTAGGGGAGTGAGTATAACGGACGGAGGCCAGTAAGAGCTATGCTTGTAAAGCTCACATTTGGTAACATTTGGTGCCGTGACCCGGAAGGGAGGGAAGTTTAAGGGAGCTGAGTGTAACGGAAGTAGGCCAGTAAAAGCTGTGCTTGCAAAAATCAGCCCCCTGGCCTCAAGGCGTGCTAGCGACTGATGCTAGTGGCTGCGGTCTTTAGTGTCCTTGTTAGCTCACCCACCTCGCACACCGGAGACGCTGGTTTGACTTCCACTCGGAGTGGGTCGAGTATTAAAGGCTACATTTGGTGCCGTGACCCGGGTGGGAGTGAGATTAAGGGGGGTGAGTATAACAGACGTAGACCAGAAAGAGCTGTGCTTGTAAAGCTCAATCCCCTGGCCTCAAGAGGCACGGGACTGACTGATGTCAGAAAGTTCCCATGATTTTGTTTAGGCGCTATACCAAAAATAGCCACCGGGTAACACACACGGAACCGAATTATTTTTTATGCATTCTCTTGTCTATACATTCCTATCAAAATATCACTTCTATCACAAAACAATCACCAAATATGGAATCTTTAGACCTTTCCGACAATGTGCGCTTTGTCAAGCTTAGAAGAATTACATTATAAAATAGTTAAAAACAATGTAATATGAAACATGACACTGCCCACTAGGAGGATGAGTCTGCTAAAAGGATTTAAAGTAACGATTCCATGATAACACAATATCCGATTTCAAAACAGTTTTGAGTTTTTAAGCTTTCGAATGATATCTGATTTTTGATGACTACTAAAATATGTGATAGAGGGGAAAAAGCATTAAGAAAAGAGCACCAGGCACTGGAGACAGTTAAGGGGTTAAGTTCAATGAATTGCATTTAAAGCTAAATTTAAGCTATAATACATTTTCATTTACATTTACATTTACATTTAGTCATTTAGCAGACGCTTTTATCCAAAGCGACTTACAAGTGAGGAAAACAAACAAGCGATTCTTCATGAATTGGCAAATAACACAGGAAGTGGAGAGTAAAACTTGGAAAACTTGGAAATAACACATTTTTAAAACACAGGATATAACACATTTAATTGCAAATAACATGCAAGTAACATAACATTGCACTTAAAATTCTGGTAATACTTATTATTTGTATTCTTTTTGGCACGAGGGTGAGAAATGATAACAACATAAACTGAACTATGTGAAGTATTCCTTGATCTCTAGTGTAATGTCTTTGTTATTTCCACTTTTTAACTCTTTCTTGCTCCAAAGCAGCACTGCAACTCTAAATTCTGGTGCCAAAAGTGTCTACTAACCCAAGGTAAAGTATGAACTGTGTAAATCCTGGATTAGGAACTTATTAGTCAGATTTCTAGATCTGTTCATTTGTAAACATATAGTTTGAAAGCATGCACTGTAATGCATAATGTGAAATAACATCTGCGCTGTTATTCATTAACATTTAAGGTTCTCCTGAAGTTACTTCAGTATGCAGCATATGTTTCCTCTGATCATACAGCCTGTGGAGGTACATATAAGATATTAATTGGAGTTGGCATCACTGTAATCACGTGAAGGTCTACAAGCAAGATGGTTTAGCTGAAAATATGAGTCCTCTGAACCTTTCCACCCCAGGGAACATATAGACTCCAAGTTTACTCTCTTTGTCTGAATACTGGGACTGTAAGGATTAAATTTTGTTCTCATATTTTCACCTCCATACACTCAGACAGAGGGTGAAAGTGTAAGGTGAGAATAGCTATCTGACAGACTGTGGGGGAAGATAAAGAAGAGGACAATTATAGAACATAGTTCATTCAGAAGGGAAATAAAGTCTCATATAACTCGTGGGTAACCTGAAGACGGAACCTTATCTTCCTCGATGTTCTAATGAAAGTAATTTCCACTTTGTAATGTGTAGAAAGTTCAACAGATGATGGTTTTAAAAAAGTCAAATTAGTATATCGTGTATAAAGTTTAACCACCATTTCCTGTTTAGGCTCTGAGAAACAACAAAGCCTTTTTAACAGCTCAAAAAAATGTTCTCGAATTGATAGTTAACCATAAAATTATAAATATATATATTAAAACTGTTTCTATAAACTGTGTGTTGCTGTGAGAACAGCAAGTTATTGTGTTTTTCTATCATGCCTGTTATTGTTTCATGTCCCTCTCCTGATATTACTGGCTTAGAAATTAATAAATTGTTGTTGTGTTAATTTTTCCAGGCTTAAGGACACACCTGGTTTCTCAAGATGGAAAACATATACAAGGTTACACATTTTATCCCAAGGGTTTGAAAATAATTTTGTGCCTTTTATAGTCAAAACATACTTAAACCCTATGATTTGTTTTTAAATCCCAGAGAAATCATCTCATATTGTATGGTTTCTTAAAAAATTGCAGTTAAAAAGTGAACTGCATATGTCAAAAGTTTTTTACAACTTATTTTCTATTTTAAGACCCCTTTTACTGGATATGCAGATTTATAGATAGTATATTATAGTATATTTTAGATAGCTTTGTAGATGGATGCAGTGTAAACGTCTTCAAAATAGGTTAGTTATATACAGCCATCCACGTCTGCTGACTCTCTAGAGATTTCTTTTTCTGGGTTTTACAACAAGCCAAATTTTATTACTCTGGCCATAAAGACTGGCTCAGACAATCACTATGGTGTAGATAGAGATATAAAGTACAATAGAATAGATGAAAATTGTGAAATAAAATAGAAATACAATTAAGTAAGTTGCACAGTTAAGTATATGTAAAAGTTAAAGTTAATTAAAAAAGCATTCTGTGCAATAATTTAGGTAGAAATTCCTTAAAAGAAATTTTGGAATTTTCAACATATTCCACTATTTTGGTTAATGCAATGGCTGCATTTAATACACGTTTCTTATGCAAAATATGGTTATTTTGTCAGCAAAAACTGTCAACGTCATAAGATTGAAGTTGTTGACAGATCTAGAGCTGATGTTCACAGATTATACTCTTAAACTTCTGAAATCTAAGAAAAAGTAATCCTTATATCTCCAAAAATGCTACATTTCATGAAACAAACAAACAAAAAAAAAACACTATTTTTTAAAGACTGAAACACAGCGCTGTCAAAGCTGATATTGTGGCTTTATATTCAGACACTTTGCACGTGTCATTATTTTATTTAACATTTTACCAAAATCAAGCTCAAATGGAGTTGAGGTTTTTGACCAGCGCATGTTGTGTTTTGTCTGTCATTAGAACATCTGATGCACTGCATCAGAGTCTAAGTTTAGCATTTATCGTCAAGTCATAGCCAATATGAGGAGCGGAAAAGATTATTCTTAATCTTCTACACTCCTGAAATACGTAAAATATTAGCCTTGATGTAGCTTATATAGTGTTACTTGAGTAAAGCAAACACTTATTGCAAACAAGCAGAGACGCTCCACACTGTCCTTCACTAAAGAGGCGGGGCGGAGTTATGAGGTTTGACTGACAGATCCAATGGAGATATGAGGTTTAGTCAAAAGCTCTATTTATTTCTTTTCATTGATTAAATATTTTCAAAAACAACAGACAGATGAACAATAGTAATGATTTATGAAGAAAAGGTAACACTTTACAGTACGGGTACAATAATTTGCATTAATTCATGCGTAACTAATGCACTTAATGTATGACTCAAAAAGAACTAAACACTTACTGCATTAAGATTCTATGCGATTAAGTAATATATGAATTGTTATTACTTAAATGTCTTATTGTGCCTCAACAAGTAAAGTCATTACATTACATCACACATTATGATACATATGCCAATAATTAGCTAATGATTAATTAAAGCAGACAACTGGAAGTTGTCAACAGTCAAAATAATTAATCCGTTTGAGTAGGGGAAACTCAAATTAAATATTAGTTCAATCAAATTCACTTTTATGAGTATTTAGAACTTTCTTTTTCTTTTGAGTTCACGAAACTGACACATTTTAAGTCATCTGAATTGTTTCATTGTTTTGAGTTTTATGAACTTGTTTCTTTTAATCTAGACAAACATGAATTTATCAATTTCCCAATCCCATCCCCTCTCTTTCTCTCCCACTTTGCTTCCTGTCTGCTTATATAATATATAAATAAGTTAAGATTACATGATAATTGTAAGTTTAATGTATGAATTAACTTACTCAAAAATTTCAGAGCAATTAAAACATCTGAAATCTGCCAGTTCTGCTTACTTAAACTTTGAAATTCTTAACTAAAAAATTATATACCTGATTGCCTCAAATTTTTAGAGTTTTGCCAACTTATTCGGGTTTACAGTGTACATAGCTTTGACCAAATGTGGTAATTAATGCATTAACTTACACTGTTAGTTAATACACTATATGTTATTATGTAATTAACACATTTAATTCATAGCAATTTATATAGCTTAGTTGCTGATAATCATTAACGAACGATTTAGTTCTTCATGAGTCATACATTAACTCATGATTATCTGTGCATTAGCTAAGCACGCATTAATGGATATTAGTGGACCCGCATTGTAAAGTTTTACCAAATATTTGTTTTTTATTTAACTCCTTAAAGTTGTCTTTGCCACATAAAGCCATGCTCACTTTGTATCCTTCGCTTTCATTTGAAATGAGGAAAGACGAAAAAGTATGCCAGCAGTTCAGCGAGGCAAGACATTCTCTTAACGTGAATTTAAGGTCAAAACTGTGTTCTAAAAATGGGCGGTGACCTAAAACAAGACGTTTTCACTTGCTAGTGCTTCATAAACAGCCTCTGAGCAACACCACTACAAACTCAATGTTTCTGTGTCATTGCAAAACATCAGTGAAAGTGTAGCGTGTCAAACATGTGTGAAATATCTCAAACCCTCTCTGACCTCTCTCCGGTTTTGCAGGGTGAATTGTGGGTCGAACCCCAGTGAACATTAAGCAGGTTTAAATAAGGCTTAGTTGGAGTTTTGCTCTAATGTGGAGCTCACTGTCTAAACAGTGACTATTTGACGTCATGTAAGTTGCTTTTACCTCCAAAGCTCTTTTCCAAGACAGCCCTTTTTTATACTATGAACTTGTATTCATTTTGTATTGTTGGGCAAATGACAAAAAATATTGAACGACAAATGTACTGATTTACTATTTAAGCTTCTTCTTCTTCTTCTTCTTCTTCTTCTTAGGCAAAATTTTAAACTGTATATTTCAAACAGACTTTTCTGAGTCTCTTATTGGCCCAATTAACCAAGCCCTCACAAAAGAAGCCCTAATAATTTGTATTATACAGACCCATTTTGTTAATTGCATCTAATAGATTACACTTTCAATAAAACATTTGCAATTGGTTTGTAAAAGGTCTTTTTTATGCATTTGTTTTCGTTGCATTTACACCATTTTGACCACCAGATTTCATCAAAAATATCTTAATTTGTGTTCTGAAGATGAACGAAGGTCTTACAGGTTTTATAACAACATAAAGTAGCGTAATTAATGACAGAATTTTCATTTTTGGGTGAACTAACCCTTTAAATACACCGGGTAATGAATGACTCAACAAGAAACAGGTGCACCACATAATTAGTCTCCATGACTGCAAACTAGTGATACGAACACATTAAATCAAAGAATACACGCTGAAACAGATTATGACAACAATGAAATAAAAGCTTTTTTATACTATGAACTTGTATTCATTTTGTATTGTTGGGCAAATGACAAAAAATATTGAACGACAAATGTACTGATTTACTATTTAAGCTTCTTCTTCTTCTTCTTCTTAGGCAAAATTTTAAACTGTATATTTCAAACAGACTTTTCTGAGCTGTATCTCCTCTAACAGATCCGACTTACAATTTTCGTTAAACGGACGATCAAAACTGTGAAAAGTCCCATAGACTTTCATTGGGGCAGGGGGTCAAAACTTTTGCAAAATAAGATTAATTAAGCGATCACTAACAAAACTTAATCACTTTCCTAGGACAACATGCTAATTCATGCTATCGCTGTGCTAAAACATGCTAGTAACATGCTAGCAACATTCTAAAAATGCTAAGAACATGCTAATTCATGCTATCACCATGTTAAAAATGCTAGTAACATATTGATTACGTACAATATTAAAACATGCTAGCAGTATGTTAATTTATGTTAGCAAAGCATTAAAACAGGTTAGCATTATGCTAATTTATGCTAGCAGTTTGCTAAAACATGCTAATTTATGCTAGCGATTTGGTAATGTATGTTAGCAACATGCTAAAACATGTTAATCGGATGGAAAGGAGAGGTGTAGGGAAAAGATCTGTCGTTGCTTCCATTTCATTGCGACTTGTTTTGTTACTTCTAGTCATTAAGGAGATTATTAACATAACATACATTAATAATTAGAGGGAAAATCCTCTTGATGCAGAAGGGTGTTAATTGGCCTAACATCACCTTTAAGGCACAGATCTTGCCAGATCATTAGTCACTCCATCCAAGGAGTGAACCTGCAATGTGTTATCATCCCTGAGCTATAGTATAATTTTCTGCATTTGATTATGTACTGAATGATGTTTCAGTAGCTCTTAAACTCCTTTAATGGTTAGTTTAGCGCTTGTTTTGAAAGATTGATGTTGCCAAACAAAATTTATACTGCTTATCTTGACAGCACATTCCATGCACCAAATTAGTTTAAAATAGCAAGAATTTGTGACATCAATGCTAAAACCTGTTTGGTCAAACTCTGCCCTGGTTGTCAAGCCAAGTTGGCATGGTTTGGGGGGAAATAGGATTTACCTTATCCTTTCCACCGAAGGACTTGTGAAATGGAGCAAGCTGTTTTTAGAAGATTAACACATTGTTGGTATTTGTATTTAAACACTTTGCCTTCCTCTACATCTACACTGAACATTGGAGACATTCTTTAATGTATTTCCCATTAAACATTCATCTTGGATTGAGCTATATTTGGAGTTTACACCTGTCAGGGTGGGTTGAGAAAGATAAAGGTAGTGATGGGCGCTTTCGAAACACGTTTCGAACCAGTAATTTGGAGCGCCAACCAAACTGCCAAAGTCACGTGTTTCTAGTAAATGATGTCATAATTGTTTCGATATTTCAATGCTTGGCCGCTAGGGGGCGATGATCTCTGTGAACCCGTAACCCAGTGTCTATATGTTTTTTTAAAGTTTTAAAATGTGTCTACATGTGTAATGACACATTTGTAAAATGAAAGGAAGAGTTAATAGTCTCTTATTGGCCCGATTAACCAAGCCCCCACAAAAGAAGCCCTAATAATTCGTATTATACAGACCCATTTTGTTAATTGCATCTAATAGATTACACTTTCAATAAAACATTTGCAATTGGTTTGTAAAAGGTCTTTTTTATGCATTTGTTTTCATTGCATTTACACCATTTTGACCACCAGATTTCATCAGAAATATCTTAATTTGTGTTCTGAAGATGAACGAAGGTCTTACGGGTTTTATAACAACATAAACTAGCATAATTAATGACAGAATTTTCATTTTTGGGTGAACTAACCCTTTAAATACACCGGGTAATGAATGACTCAACAAGAAACAGGTGCGCCACATAATTAGTCTCCATGACAACAAACTAGTGATACGAACACATTAAATCAAAGAATACACACTGAAACAGATTATGACAACAAAGAAATAAAAGCTTTTTCCGAAAGGATTGTATTTCATTTTTTATGGTATCCGCAAACAATGATTCGCTGTCATGTAACTCGCGAAAATGAACGCAATTTGATGTTTCAGAATCAGATTGGTTTATGGTTTAAATATTTTGTTTTGTTTTTTTGTGGCTATATGTTTGGCTAAAACTTTTTAAGGAGCGTGTATCAGAATTTATTCATTTATTTTTGTGTTGAATTGTGAACTTGTCATAAAGTCAGTGTGCTTGTTTTCCCTGAATTTCCGCATTTCCGTTACGCTGCATCGTCTGGAGTGTTCCTTCACCACACATTCCGTAACAGAACTAAAATCAGCTTCTTATCTAATTATTGTACAATGGTTCTAAACGGCACCAAATTAGGGTTCTTCAGTCTGTAACAATAGCAGAACCCTTTTATAAGGTTCCATAAAGAACCATGCTTTGAAAGTTCCATCTAAGACCTTAATGGTGTTAGTAATAACCTTTTTATTATTATTAGCATCTTTACAGTTACATTGTGTCTCTTCTATTGGTTTATGTAAAAACAATTATGTTTATGAAGGCAGTAAATGGACAGTATGTGAGCCCTTTACAATGTTAAAAGAAAAAGTGATAAAGTTTTTTGTGACTGGGTATGTTTATGCATAAAGTAATACTTAAAAAAAAATCTAAATATGGATCATAAATAAAGTTACTTGGTGGAGAAGGGAAGTTTCTTTAACTGAATGGAGCTGCTCACACTGAAAAGACAACTTGAAAGTTAAAATTTAAAGACATTTTTTCGGAAAGAAATCATTTATTTGTTGAGAGTGTGTGTAATTGGAGCTCCAGAAAATCAGTAATGGCGGTTACAGATTTGAAAAACAAAATGGAGGGAAAAAAGAACCCTGAACTCTGACACAAAGAATCATTTCTTCAAGACGATATGATTCCAAATACAACTGTTATATGTGTGAAGAACCATCTTTTTTTCTTTTTTCTTTTTTTTAGAGAGTAATTAAAGTGAAAACCATACTTTTTACATCCCGGGTAATGAATGACTCAACAATAAACAGGTGCGCCACATAATTAGTCTCCATGACAACAAACTAGTGATACGAGCACATTAAATCAAAGAATACACACTGAAACAGATTATGACAACAATGAAATAAAAGCTTTTTCCGAAAGGATTGTATTTCATTTTTATAGTATCCGCAAACAATGATTCACAAAAAAATGGAGGGAAAAAAGAACCCTGAACTCTAACACAAAGAATCATTTCTTCAAGACGATATGATTCCAAATACAACTGTTATATGTGTGAAGAACCATCTTTTTTCTTTTTTCTTTTTTTTAGAGAGTATTTAAAGTGAAAACCATATTTTTTACATCCCGGGTAATGAATGACTCAACAAGAAACAGGTGCGCCACATAATTAGTCTCCATGACAACAAACTAGTGAGACGAACACATTAAAATATTTGTTAACTCTTCTCAAGTTCAGAAATCATTCATTAAAAGATTTGGGACAGATCGTGTTCTCCTTGCAAATGTCACATTTCCCTGTGCCGTGTTTCCCTCTTCAGTGCAGTGCACTATTAAGAGCAATATGTCTGAAGTCTGAAGGTTATGGTTTGTTCTCTTCATCTCATTTCCTTTTACTCCCACATGAGCTGATACACTTTTAAAAAACCCCAGCAGTTGGGTTAAATGTTTGACCCAACCTGCTGGGTAGTTTTATTTAATTCAACTATTGTTTAAAAATTACTGTATTGCTTGCTTAAAATGAAGTATGTTGGAAATGAACATTTATTAATGAGTTTAATGAGTAATAATTAAACAAAAAGCATTTTTTATGTATTATTAATACATTTTCACCTTTTGATTATTATTATTGTCGCCTCTATTAATCATGTGTCTGATTTTTAATTTCCAACCTATTTTGGGTTCATTTTAAGCCAGTCACATAGAAAATTTTAAACAATAGTTTGGTTAAAACAACCCATTCACTGGGTTTATCCATTTTCAACCCAACTTGGGTTGTTTTTTAACCCAGAATTCCTTTAAAAACACTAAATCCCTTCATCTGAAACCTATATCTACTTTCAGTATGCTGCTGAGATTCCTATGTTAACCTAACCCAAACTCTGGGAACTCTTTGTAATGTGTTCATAATTGCCATATGAATATGGGGAACATTCTTTTAGAATATTCTGTGGTCCCTTGAGCAAAAATTTCAAATGACTTGCGTTCTTAATTACGGTCCTGTTATAACCGAGTCCTCTGCCATGAGATGAATGGGAATGCTGAGACTTTCTCCAAGTATTAAAAAACCTCCTTCAGCCAACTCACTTAAAGCTGCACAACACTGGCCTCTGCTGGTGAAAGAAAACCTTGCAGTTAAAAGGCAGGGCCTTGTTGAACATCACTATTTAACACAATACACTATTATTGGACCAATCAAATGAAATCACTATCAACAAAATCCATCTTACTGTTTATCAAAATCCATTCACAATGCAATTACAATTACAAGTGTAATGTTTTAAAGGTGCACTATGTAGTTTTTCATCCTCTAGAGGTTGCCTATATTCAAAACAAAGGCATAGCTTGATGACAAGTTTTAGCGAGGAATCTTGTGGCCTCGAGAGCAGCAGGACTTTTATTATGACACGGTCGCCGGCGCTGCTCCCGCTTCTCATGAGTATGAGGAAACACAGCTCTGTTTACAGGGCTGGGTATGTTACTTTTAAAACGTATTTCACTACAGATTACAAAATACATGCTTTAAAAAGTAATTTGTAACATATTTCGTTACATTACTCAAGTTTAGTAACTTAATCGAAATACTTTAGAATACTTTGGAATACTAATAAGTGTGGAACAAACACAAAAAAGGTCATTGCAAGTTTTTATCTCACAATTCTGACTTTTTCCCTCAGAATTGCGTGATATAAAGTTGCAATTGTGAGTTATAAAGTCAGAAATATGAGATATAAACTCACAATATTGAGAAAAGTCAGAATTATGAGATATAAACTCACAATATTGAGAAAAGTCAGAATTATGAGATATAAACTCACAATACTGAGAAAAGTCAGAATTATGAGATATAAACTCACAATATTGAGAAAAGTCAGAATTATGAGATATAAACTCACAATATTGAGAAAAGTCAGAATTATGAGATATAAACTCGCAATAATGAGAAAAGTCAGAATTATGAGATATAAACTCACAATATTGAGAAAAGTCAGAATTATGAGATATAAACTCACAATATTGAGAAAAGTCAGAATTATGAGATATAAACTCACAATATTGAGAAAAGTCAGAATTATGAGATATAAACTCACAATATTGAGAACAGTCAAAATTATGAGATATAAACTCACATACTAAATTCACAATTGCAAGAAAAAAAGTCAGTATTGCAAGTTTAAATCTCCCAATTCTGACTTTATAACTTGCAATTGTGAGTTGAAATCTCACAATTCTGAGAAAAAGAAGTCAGAATTGTGAAATACAAACTCACAATTGTGAGGGAAAAAAAACAAATTGTGAGAAAAAGTTGCAGTGACGAGTGAATTATAAAATGACTCACTAACAACTATCACAAAACATGAAACTTAACTCCACTTTTTCAGACGGTCAGAGTCAGAGAATCACCAATCGCTGTTTAAATGACATTAAAACTCAAAGTAATCACTTTGGTAATCTAAAACACTTTTCAGATGTAACTGTAATCTGATTACCACCCATTTAAAATGTAACTGTAATGAAATACAGTCACTCAAATTTTGTATTTTAAATACGTAACTAAGTTACTTGTATTTCGTTACTCCCCAACCCTGTCTGTTTATCATATTAGATTCATTTGAGTGTGTTGAAGATGATGTTATAACGTTACTCTGCTGTGAGACACTTGTTCACAGCAAGATAAATCCATATTACAATATCATATTAAATGCTGGATGACTTGTGTTGATAAATGGCATGCAGTTAATTTTAAAACGTATTGTATGACGGAGAAAATTCTGAATTACTGTTACTAAAAATAAAGCTGCATCTGATTATGCTGTTAGCTACTTGACAAAACAGTGTTTTTCTCTGAGGCACGGTAAAACACGGTACTCGCAAAAAATCTAGAAAATAAAATTTAACAATATATTACAATAATTAGTTTCTGTCTATAAATGTATCAAAACAGATGTTCCTTTGTCTAATAAAACATGAAATATATTAAAGCGTCTTTGGTGTTTCCATGAAACCGAGGGTAACGTGGCGACTCCCTCACACGTGTTTTTTTCAATTTTCTCATGATTTAAAAATTGTAAATTTGGGATATTGTAAATACTCAACTAAACATAATATGTAAAGCTGGCATAGTGGTTTTTGATACTTTACTGCAAAAATCTTACATATTGCAGCTTTAAATATAACATTTTGAATATAGAAATGTGAAATGTTGGTATGAAATGTATGAAAAGTATTAATAGGCCTAAGTGAATTCATGAACGAATGTCTTTATGAATGATTCACTGAATCATTGACTCACTAAACCTGCGAATCCTTCATTATTTTCAGTGATTCTTTATTCTAGAAAAATTTAAAGTTTTTTTTTAATCGCTTTAATCTGGTTTACAGCTTTCCCGCCTTTTTTTTTTTAAAAGACGGGATTATTTTATGGATTTAGTTTAAATTCATTTTATTTTAATCCATTTTTTTAAATTTTGATTACATTTTATGAACGAAACACTTTATCACTAAACAAAATTGCAATAAAACCTGTTAAACATGAAAGTATTCTGCAATCCTGTAAGACATTTGTCCTCACACAGAACCTTTTTAGCATAAAGCGTTGTGTAAAATTGAGAAAAGAACCCTATATCGATATAGAAGGGATCTAAGAGCGTAGAGAAGTGATGAAACTGCTCTGCAGAACAATGCAGCCTACGGCGCCGCTGTTCGAGGCCCGCTCGAGCGAATCCATGACAGGAGCACACATCTACATGGCTGCACAATGTGTCCGCTTCATGTGACACTGCGTTGCTGTTGTTCCCACACAAAGAAGAAGTGGGGCTTCTTTGTTTTGTCTACAAACATGTATTATACCAGTGGATGTCATGGTTGCATGTGGCGGAGAAGAGCTCTGATTGGCTGGGAGGGAGGAAAAATATTTCCAAGGAAATTAATTAAACACTATAAACAAGTATGCTAAAATAAACAGCGCCGTGCATAAAGAGAGCGTGTTCTCTCGCTCTCAGACCTGGTCAGGGATCAGTAGCACACATTATCACACAAGACTAGCCTTTCACACATCATTGAATCTGAAACACCCACACTTGAAGATGTAACGCATTGGGTTTAAGACAGTTAGCTTATCGATTTAACTGCACGAAATTAGCTTGATTATGTTACTAACGATAGATCAAGCTAGCAACATGTTAAAATAAGTTAATGGCGTGCTAAAACATGCTAGCAACATTTTAAATCATGTTAGCAACATGCTAATTAATCTGCTAACGACATGTTAAAACAAATGTTGACTCATGGTATTGACATAATATCCCATGTTAAAACATGCTAGAAACCTGCTAATTCATGCTAACAAATGTTAAAACATGTTAGCAACATGCTAATTAATGCTAGCAGTGTGGTAAAACATGTAAACAACAGGCTAATTTAATGTTAATAACATGTTAAAACAAATGTTGACTCGTGGTATTGACATAATATCCCATGTTAAAACATGTTAGAAACCTGCTAATTCATGCTAACAAATGTTAAAACATGTTAACAACATGTTAATTAATGCTAGCAGGGTGGTAAACATGTAAGCAATATGCTAATTTACTGCTAACGACATGTTAAAACAAATGTTGACTCGTGGTATTGACATAATATCCCATGTTAAAACATGCTAGAAACCTGCTAATTCATGCTAACAAATGTTAAAACATGTTAGCAACATGCTAATTAATGCTAGCAGGGTGGTAAAACATGTAAACAACAGGCTAATTTAATGTTAATAACATGTTAAAACAAATGTTGACTCGTGGTATTGACATAATATCCCATGTTAAAACATGCTAGAAACCTGCTAATTCATGCTAACAAATGTTAAAACATGTTAACAACATGTTAATTATTGCTAGCAGGGTGGTAAACATGTAAGCAATATGCTAATTTACTGCTAACGACATGTTAAAACAAATGTTGACTCATGGTATTGACATAATATCCCATGTTAAAACATGCTAGAAACCTGCTAATTCATGCTAACAAATGTTCAAACATGTTAATTAATGCTAGCAGGGTGGTAAACATGTAAGCAATATGCTAATTTACTGCTAACGATATGTTAAAACAAATGTTGACTCATGGTATTGACATAATATCCCATGTTAAAACATGCTAAAAACCTGCTAATTCATGCTAACACATGTCAAAACATGTTAATTAATGCTAGCAGGGTGGTAAACATGTAAGCAACATGCTAATTTACTGCTAACGACATGTTAAAACAAATGTTGACTCATGGTATTGACATAATATCCCATGTTAAAACATGCTAGAAACCTGCTAATTCATGCTAACAAATGTTAAAACATGTTAACAACGTGTTAATTAATGCTAGCAGGGTGGTAAACATGTAAGCAATATGCTAATTTACTGCTAACGACATGTTAAAACAAATGTTGACTCATGGTATTGACATAATATCCCATGTTAAAACATGCTAGAAACCTGCTAATTCATGCTAACAAATGTTAAAACATGTTAACAGCATGTTAATTAATGTTAGCAGGGTGGTAAACATGTAAGCAACAGGCTAATTTACTGCTAACGACATGTTAAAACAAATGTTGACTCATGGTATTGACATAATATCCCATGTTAGAACATGCTAGAAACCTGCTAATTCATGCTAACAAATGTTAAAACATGTTAACAACATGTTAATTAATGCTAGCAGGGTGGTAAACATGTAAGCAATAGGCTAATTTACTGCTAACGACATGTTAAAACAAATGTTGACTCATGGTATTGACATAATATCCCATGTTAAAACATGCTAAAAACCTGCTAATTCATACTAACAAATGTTAAAACATGTTAATTAATGCTAGCAGGGTGGTAAACATGTAAGCAACAGGCTAATTTACTGCTAACGACATGTTAAAACAAATGTTGACTCATGGTATTGACATAATATCCCATGTTAAAACATGCTAGAAACCTGCTAATTCATGCTAACAAATGTCAAAACATGTTAATTAATGCTAGCAGGGTGGTAAACATGTAAGCAACATGCTAATTTACTGCTAACGACATGTTAAAACAAATGTTGACTCATGGTATTGACATAATATCCCATGTTAAAACATGCTAGAAACCTGCTAATTCATGCTAACAAATGTTAAAACATGTTAACAACATGTTAATTAATGCTAGCAGGGTGGTAAACATGTAAGCAATAGGCTAATTTACTGCTAACGACATGTTAAAACAAATGTTGACTCATGGTATTGACATAATATCCCATGTTAAAACATGCTAGAAACCTGCTAATTCATGCTAACAAATGTTAAAACATGTTAACAACATTAATGCAGACAATGGGTTAAAATATTTTAGCAACATGTTAAATCGTGCTAGCAACATGCTAAATCATGCTAGTAACATGTTAATTCATGCTACCAATGTGTTAGCAATGCTAATTAATCCAACATGCTAAATCATGCTATCAACATGTTAAGTAATTTTTACATGGACACTATCTGAATGTTGTGTTTACGCGAATGCTAAATGAAGTGATTGACGTGCTTCATGCTTCAAATCAGATTTAATCTTCTGACATGCGTACACAGCACAAATATACAGAGCCCGCTAACCGTCCTCCTTTACTTTGTCTTAAAAAGCAGATTTAATATTTATCTAATATGGAGAATAGTTGCAATTGAACTAGATGAGTAAAGTTCGTTGACAAGCTTTGATGTTGGCTTGACAAAGCTGTATGAAGTTGTATAAACTTTAAATTTAGTGAAGTGGAAAGAGAAAGACATTGCTAGCATGAATTAGCATGTTGCTAGCATGATTTAACATCTTGCTTGCATGTTTTAGCATGAATTAACATGTTACTAGCAGTAGCTTGCATGTTGTTTGCATGGATTAGCATGTTGCTAACATGTTTTAGCCAATTGCTAGCATTTTTTAGCATGTTAGCATGTTTTAAACATATTGCTAACATGAAATTATTTAACATGTTGATAGCATGATTTTGCATCTTGGATTAATTAGCATTGCTAACACATTGGTAGCATGAATTTACATGTTCATTAACATTTAGCATGTTACTAGCACGATTTAACATGTTGCTAAAATATTTTAACCCATTGTCAGCATTAATGTTGTTAACATGTTTTAACATTTGTTAGCATGAATTAGCAGGTTTCTAGCATGTTTTAACATGGGATATTATGTCAATACCATGAGTCAACATTTGTTTTAACATGTCGCTAGCAGTAAATTAGCATGTTGCTTACATGTTTACCACCCTGCTAGCATTAATTAACATGTTGTTAACATGTTTTAACATTTGTTAGCATGAATTAGCTGGTTTCTAGCATATTTTAACATGGGATATTATGTCAATAACATGAGTCAACATTTGTTTTAACATGTTTTTAACATGAAATTAGCCAGTTGTTTACATGTTTTACCACCCTGCTAGCATTAATTAACATGTTGTTAACATGTTTTAACATTTGTTAGCATGAATTAGCTGGTTTCTAGCATATTTTAACATGGAATAGTATTACAATAATATGAGTTAACATGTTATTAACATTAAATTAGCCTGTTGTTTACATGTTTTACCACACTGCTAGCATTAATTATCATGTTGCTAACATGATTTAAAATGTTGCTAGCATGTTTTAGCACGCCATTAACTTATTTTAACACATTTCTAGCATGAATAAGCACGTTGCTAGCATGATCTATCGTGCTTCTACATGTTTTAGCACATTGCTAACATGAATTAGCATGTTGCTAGGATGATTTAACATGTTAGCATTTTTAGCACATTGTTAACATGAATCAGCATGTTTCTACCATCATTTGCAAAAAATCTTGACCCCCCTCAATGAAATTCTATGGGATTCGAAGTTTTTAAATTCGTAGTTTTGATCATCTGTTTAACGAAAATCGTAAGTCTGATCGCACTGAGTCAGAACAGACTGAAGATCTGACCCAAATTTGGTGGTTGTAGCTTGAAAGCCCTTGGAGGAGATACTGTTTAAAAATTAAACTAAAGCACTCATCAAGGATTCCTAGTGTTCAATTTAATTAATTATTATTATTATTTACATTTTAGATTACACTTTATTTTGATGGTTCCCTTTAGAAACTCTAAATACACTTTGCAAACTGTTACCAAAATTTATTTTATTTCTCACCACATTAATTCTGTTTTCACGTTATGGTCATCAGGCTAGACTCACAAAGTAAGTTTCACATTATCAGATTTCTCATCCTGCACTGGAATACTTGGACAAATACAAAATGACCCCTGAAAAACAGATGCAAGTATTTGGGTGGGAGGGAGCAGTCGACTGCTGGCAAGCTCTTTAGGCAATATATGACCGTAAGATGAAGTCACAAACATTGCGACTGGAGTCGACTCCCACTCATCAGGCAACACAGTCAATGCTTTATGTGAAGAAGTACCAGCTGGTGCCACGGGCTCTTAGTCCTCCATACTTATTTGTGTGCATCAGAAATTAGGAAATGGACATGCAGTTTAAGCGTAAATCAACAACTACCATCTTTGGCTGTGTATTTGCATTATTCCTTCCCAAAATCTGCTTTGCTGAGAAAAGTAAGTAACTCTTGTTTCAGATTGAAGTATTTGCTGAACTCTCACTATTGTGTTGTTGGTACGACATGTATCCGTCTCTCTCTGTGGGCATTTGGTATGATGTAAGTGATTTCAGCTCAGGCAGTGGCAATAGAAAGACGCCGTGTCTTCATTGTCATTGGAAGAATATAGAGGCTCAAAATATGGATAATGTTCAAAATATTGTGACATCACTGCAAATAAACTGTCCCGAAATTGGCTCAAACTTTATATTAGGTGTCTTTAACTACTATGTACTTAAATCAAAATTAATAATACACTTGGGTAGAAAAAATAACCCAAGATTTACCCAAGTCCTGGGGTGAGCCTTTTGGGTTATTTTTCTAGTGTTTGGGTAGATTTTGTTGAACCCAGATCCTGGGTCAGACGTAATAACCCAGTGTTTGGGTAGTTTTTGTGTTACTCAGATCCTGGGTCAGACGTAATAACCCAGTCTTTGGGTAGTTTTTGTGTTACCCAGATCCTGGGTCAGACGTAACAACCCAGTGTTTGGGTAGTTTTTGTGTTACTCAGATCCTGGGTCAGACGTAATAACCCAGTGTTTGGGTAGTTTTTGTGTTACCCAGATCCTGGGTCAGACGTAACAACACAGTGTTTGGGTAGTTTTTGTGTTACCCAGATCCTGGGTCAGACGTAACAACACAGTGTTTGGGTAGTTTTTGTGTTACTCAGATCCTGGGTCAGACGTAACAACACAGTGTTTGGGTAGTTTTTGTGTTACTCAGATCCTGGGTCAGACGTAACAACCCAGTGTTTGGGTAGTTTTTGTGTTACTCAGATCCTGGGTCAGACGTAACAACCCAGTGTTTGGGTAGTTTTTGTGTTACTCAGATCCTGGGTCAGACGTAACAACCCAGTGTTTGGGTAGTTTTTGTGTTACCCAGATCCTGGGTCAGACGTAATAACCCAGTGTTTGGGTAGTTTTTGTGTTACCCAGATCCTGGGTCAGACGTTATAACCCAGTGTTTGGGTAGTTTTTGTGTTACTCAGATCCTGGGTCAGACGTAACAACCCAGTGTTTGGGTAGTTTTTGTGTTACTCAGATCCTGGGTCAGATGTAAAAACCCAGTGTTTGGGTAGTTTTTGTGTTACTCAGATCCTGGGTCAGACGTAACAACCCAGTGTTTGGGTAGTTTTTGTGTTACCCAGATCCTGGGTCAGACGTAATAACCCAGTGTTTGGGTAGTTTTTGTGTTACCCAGATCCTGGGTCAGACGTAATAACCCAGTGTTTGGGTAGTTTTTGTGTTACCCAGATCCTGGGTCAGATGTTATAACCCAGTGTTTGGGTAGTTTTTGTGTTACTCAGATCCTGGGTCAGACGTAACAACACAGTGTTTGGGTAGTTTTTGTGTTACTCAGATCCTGGGTCAGACGTAAAAACCCAGTGTTTGGGTAGTTTTTGTGTTACTCAGATCCTGGGTCAGACGTAACAACCCAGTGTTTGGGTAGTTTTTGTGTTTCCCAGATCCTGGGTCAGACGTAACAACCCAGTGTTTGGGTAGTTTTTGTGTTACTCAGATCCTGGGTCAGACGTAACAACCCAGTGTTTGGGTAGTTTTTGTGTTACCCAGATCCTGGGTCAGACGTAACAACCCAGTGTTTGGGTAGTTTTTGTGTCACTCAGATCCTGGGTCAGACGTAACAACCCAGTGTTTGGGTAGTTTTTGTGTTACTCAGATCCTGGGTCAGACGTAACAACACAGTGTTTGGGTAGTTTTTGTGTTACCCAGATCCTGGGTCAGACGTAACAACACAGTGTTTGGGTAGTTTTTGTGTTACTCAGATCCTGGGTCAGACGTAAAAACCCAGTGTTTGGGTAGTTTTTGTGTTACTCAGATCCTGGGTCAGACGTAACAACACAGTGTTTGGGTAGTTTTTGTGTTACTCAGATCCTGGGTCAGACGTAACAACACAGTGTTTGGTTAGTTTTTGTTTTACTCAGATCCTGGGTCAGACGTAACAACACAGTGTTTGGGTAGTTTTTGTGTTACCCAGATCCTGGGTCAGACGTGACAACCCAGTGTTTGGGTAGATTTTGTGTTACCCAGATCCTGGGTCAGACGTGACAACCCAGTGTTTGGGTAGTTTTGTGTTACCCAGATCCTGGGTCAGACGTGACAACCCAGTGTTTGGGTAGTTTTTGTGTTACCCAGATCCTGGGTCAGACGTAACAACCCAGTGTTTGGGTAGTTTTTGTGTTCCCCAGATCATGGGTCAGACGTAACAACCCAGTGTTTGGGTAGTTTTTTAGTCACTCCCATTAAACATTCATACTTAAAAATACAAGTCGACACCCTTATGACTAAAAGTTTGCAAGTAAGCAAGGCAAGTGGCAGACGGGTGGGAGTGGCTTTGGAAGGCGACATCCCCAGTGCATTATGGGTGTTAAAGTTTTCCCAGCTATTTGGCAAAAGAGAAGACAACCTTTTTTCTCTGTTTTCTCTAGTCAGGTAGCACCGAAATAAAAATATTCTGCTGTATATTCAGCCAAGGTAAATTGAAAGCCCATTTTGCCCGTGGTGAAGTAGCCCTTTAAAGACACTTGATATAAAGTAAAAGGAAAAACTGCTTATTTTAATGTGAGCATTTTTATGTTCAAACAAATCCAGAGCAAATTAAAATATTATCATATAAGAATCACAGTCAGAAAGCTTTATTGACATTCACATACCGTGTACATTTATTCATTTTTTGCTAGAATATGGTAAGAAAATGGTAATATTTGTTTTCTCTCTGCAGTTTGTACCGTCCCCTCAGAGCCTGTGACGATTAAAGAGAACAACACCGTTGACACAGTTGTTGTCCAAATCAACACAACAACAAAGGATGTAACGCTGAACCTCACAGAGAATCCCGGAAACGCGTTCGAACTGAGAGGATCAGAACTGATAGCAAAGAAAGGCCTGGACTTTGAAGTATGTTCATTTCATTGTCTCATGTGCAATTTGAGTATTTTTGGCTTGGTTTCCAGCACAAGATCAATCAAGATACATTTACTAAGAAGAAAAATTACTAAAAAAAAAATCTAAATCAAGTGAGTTTGTGCTTTTCTGTGTGGAGTCAGAAAAACAATCTTATTTTCCTGTTTTTCTCCACTGGCAGATATTTTTCTTGTTTTAAGCACAAAATCACTCAATTTTTATGATTTTTTTATTTCTTAAGTCCTTTTTTTCCTAAAGCAAATATCTTAAATTAAGAATTTTCAGATTTTTTAATGACTAAGCAAGACATTTTTAAGACGCTAGCTGTGTTTCGCTGGTCATTCATGGCCACAAGCTGGTTTAGATAATGGTTAATCAGCCAAATAATCCATTTTAAGATAATATGACCTTGGTTGAACATGTCAAGGTCAAGGACTAACACTGGACTGCTGATGAAAATTCATACTGAAAGATGACAGATGTTTGATCCTAACTTCACTTAATATTAAACTGTTTTCCAGACACTTTCAGGTCCTGAAGAGCTAACTGTGCAGGTCCGATGTAATAAAACTGGCTACAGAAGTGTAAGTGACTTACAAGTAAATTAATTCTATGCAGATGAATGTAAAAAAAAGGCAGGGACTATTTGCATGAAGTACTAAATGTAAATAGTGGCAGATATTTGCCCCTCGGTGTATTGTAGTATAACACAATATGCAACAATAACAACATATTGAGTGTAAATGATTATATTTATGAAAATAATTAAAGGGCTTATTGGGACAAAGTAATAACCCAGTGTTTGGGTAGTTTTTGTGTTACCCAGATCCTGGGTCAGATGTAACAACCCAGTGTTTGGGTAGTTTTTGTGTTACTCAGATCCTGGGTCAGACGTAATAACCCAGTGTTTGGGTAGTTTTTGTGTTACCCAGATCCTGGGTCAGACGTAATAACCCAGTGTTTGGGTAGTTTTTGTGTTACTCAAATCCTGGGTCAGACGTAACAACCCAGTGTTTGGGTAGTTTTTGTGTTACCAAGATCCTGGGTCAGACGTAATAACCCAGTGTTTGGGTAGTTTTTGTGTTACTCAGATCCTGGGTCAGACGTAATAACCCAGTGTTTGGGTAGTTTTTGTGTTACCAAGATCCTGGGTCAGACGTAACAACCCAGTGTTTGGGTAGTTTTTGTGTTACTCAGATCCTGGGTCAGACGTAACAACCCAGTGTTTGGGTAGTTTTTGTGTTACCAAGATCCTGGGTCAGATGTAACAACCCAGTGTTGGGTAGTTTTTGTGTTACTCAGATCCTGGGTCAGACGTAATAACCCAGTGTTTGGGTAGTTTTTGTGTTACTCAGATCCTGGGTCAGACGTAACAACCCAGTGTTTGTGTAGTTTTTGTGTTACCCAGATCCTGGGTCAGACGTAATAACCCAGTGTTTGGGTAGTTTTTGTGTTACTCAGATCCTGGGTCAGACTTAACAACCCAGTGTTTGGGTAGTTTTTGTGTTACTCAGATCCTGGGTCAGACGTAACAACCCAAATATCTGCCACTATTTACAAAGTCCTTCCTATAATCTTACCCGATAAACAGTTCATTCCTACCCTTGAACACCCGTTTATTTCCACTTTTCTACTATATTCTTCATTTTTATTTGAAATAATCGTCTTTCCGATCTGATATGCGATGAGAAAAGGCAGAAGAATGAGGTAAAAGGCTGATTTGAACTCGGGTTAAAAAGTTATCTTTTTTTAATTCTGTCAAACATTGGTGGGTGGAGTTAGTGTAAATAGCCTTTGCCCACAATGTGGGCTATTTACACTTATTGCAAATAGACACTCCGCAAGTTCTCCAAACAGTCTTTGCATTAGATTTATTAAATTAAATTACATTTATTTGAAAGAATGATCGCACAAGCTAAACATTTCACAGCTTTTTTAAGGTTTTAAATAAGTGGAAAAACTGTAGAAAATAAAGCCAAAATTATTTCTTCACTGTGTTGTCAAACAATAGTGGAACTTGTTGATGAACTACATCTGTGACTACTAAAAAACAAATAGTAATTGCAGTTATGGCTCAGAAAAACTCTAGCCTTTATCATTTGTTAGCAGATCCCACATGTTATCTAATGCAATGACATCCATGAATTTTTAGTGTCCCAATCCTGTTCGCCAATATTGGAAATAAAGATGAAAAGATGTCTTAAAAGATGTAAGTCAGCTGTTACATCTGTAGTTTTGACCTTCATTTGTACATTTTTATCTTCAGATCACTCTGACTGTGATTGTTCGTGTTGAGAATATCAATGACAACCCTCCGTCATTTGGCCAGAGCGAGTACACAATTGACGTAAACGAGGTGAGAGCATGTGATTCAACAAATGTTTTAAATAATTATTGTTGGCGCCAGAAAAGCATTTGATCAGAGTTTTAGAGCAAGCTTTGTGGTTTAAACAACCAAAAATGTCAAATATTCGACGACCAGCAAAAGTTGTTGATCCAGGTACACATTCTTCACTGTAACGTAGAGCGAACTGTCAATGTAAGGATGTGGTCATTCTAGTCCATAAGTGTTACATTGTGTGTGTTTTGCACAGCTTACACCAGTTAACACCAGTATTGGCCTGATTGAAGCAATCGATGATGATTCTGAGGTTCTGTATTACTCTATGGAACCAACTGTGGTAAGTAACCATCTTTTTAAGAAGATTAAAAACAATAGTTCACCTAAAAATAAGCCAGACATATGAGTTATCTTCTGTTTCTAGTTTGGCAGAATGTCTATATAGAAGGGCTGTCGAGCTCCAAAACTACAAAACAGAACCGCAGAAGCATCTTTAACGTGACAAGTGTGCAATTTACAAGTCACATGATAGCTTTGTGTGAACGTGAAACTTGAAGGGTTAGTTCACCCAAAAATGAAAATTCTGACATTAATTGACCTTTCACAAACAGTTTGATTGACAGGCGATCTAACCGATCAGAACCCCAAAACCGCCATTTTGTCCATCAAAGCAGTCAGGGGAATTAGTAGATTAACGTTGGTGAACTTGATAAACTGTGTGTCCTCACGTCTTTCCGCGCTTGAAACAACATTCCTTCTGATGTTCATTCATGTTTATTTGATGCTATAAATGAACTAGTATGAAGAGATGATCGCTTCACAAGGAGCTACAGCGATCTGTCATGACACATTAAACACACACTAGACGCTATTTATTGTTTAAACTTCTTTAAAAAATGACAATGTTTTAAATATGAAACTGTTTCATACGTTGTCAGTGTCCTCTTTGCTCCTCGATGTATTTTTCACTCCATGAGAACATGATGTGTGGCGTGAGAGCACATGACTTGTCGGACATAGCGACAGTAACTAAAGGGGGCGGGTCTTTGCGAAGGGTCAATTACTCACACTCATGTCGTTCCAAATCCGTAAGATCTTTGTAATACAAACGTTTAACGAAATCTGAGATATTTCTGTCCCTCCATTGAAAGTCACCCAAAATTTCAGCATGGAGTAAATGTTCATAACATAATCCATGTGAATCGAGCGGTTTCACCTAATATGATTAACAGATTCAATTTATGCTTTTATTCACATATAAACAATGATCAATGCATGGAGCACATCAAACACGGTAAACGGAAGCTCAAACATGCTTGCTTGAAGAGCGAGAGCCAATGAGTTTTGTTATTGCGTGACACAAGTATGGTAAAGTGACCGTTTACCATATTTTATGTGCTCTATGTACTGTATGTGCATTGATCAATGTTTATATGTGTCACGATTGTCAGGTGAAGTGCCCATGATCACCACTAGAGGGCTTCAACATGAACTACTTTTCACTCACTCACACTCACATTCAGTCACACGGACTACATTTCCCATAAGCCCCTCACCCAGTCACTGATCACCCCGCCAACTGTAGCACATTACCTTAGTACTAAATACAATCACACCACTATAAGAGCACTACACACACACACACACACACACACACACACACACACACCGCGAAGTATTGTTAATCCTGGTATTACAATTCCGAGCGTATTTTCCCTGTCTTGTTTTCCGGTTTCCTGATCCTGCCTGTTTCTTGTTATTGATGTTTATCTGCCCGCCTTTGACCAATTGCCTGGATATATACTCCGAGCTTGCCTGTTCCTTACCACTTCTGTTTGCTGATGAGTTGACCATTGCCTGTCTGACTACATCTGTAAATAAAGCTCTCATCCGCTGACTCACCCTTCATTACAATATGGGAATATGATACTATTGTATAAAGTGATTATGTATGTTTTATTAACCTTTTGAAGCGTTAACATTTTGGTTGAAAGGATAGAAAGTTTTAAAGACGAACGAAAGTCTTATGGATTGGATGGCATGAGAGTGAGTGACTGATGACAGAAGTTTCATTTTTGGGTGAACTATCTCTTTAAGTCATTATTTGCTAAATAATTGCACTAGTGCACAATCAAACATGGTCCTTAAAGATGCATAATGTCATGTCTGATGTCAATGATGGAAAATTCAACTGGCTCTCATATGGCTTGCGACCAATTCCAACACTTATGTTTAAAAATTTGAAAGCTTGAGTGAGAATTTAGAGCTATTGGTTTGTTTGTGACTAAAGCCGGTTTTATACGATTTTATAGTTCTGACATTTGATTGAACTGTTCCAATAATAAGGATGTTTCCTTACAGAACAGATACTTCAGACTTGAGACCATGTATACGCCAAACATCCTTGTGAACAAGGTTTTGGATTACGATGTCGTCCAACAGGTGAAACTGATCTTGTATGCGCAGGTAAGTGAAGTGGCATTGTTTCATTTGAATTTAAAGGACTGCTGATCTCATGTCAATGCCGTCAATTCAGCAAAAGCCAAGGTATGGCGTCATCAAATCTTATCCCGACGACAAGTGTGTGTGTTTGTGAAATGAAAAAACGAATCACATTGGCCTATAGTTTTGATCATGACCCTGCAAATTATGCCTAGTCCACATGTGCATGGGAATTTTTAAAAAGGAGTTTTTCTCCTTCACTTAAAAAAAAAAAAATTGCATCCACATGAAAATACAAGCACTGTCAAGATCATGCCAAACCAACAGGTGGCGCTATAACCCTTACCGTAAAGCCATGCTGGCCAATCAGAAACCTGAAAAAAGGTTATTATCGGTTCCGACACGACAACACTGCAACCGTAGTTTTTAAATATCTTCACCCTGGCAGGAGTTTTCAAAAAAGTTCATTTCAGTGACCAGATACTGCGTTTACATGTGGACGAACGGCCAAACCGCAACGAAAAAGCTGCGGTTTTGAAAAACCCATGTTGGTGTGGACAGACAGTTATAGGCCACTGTTAAAAATAAAGGACTTCACAACCTTTTCCAGCACTTTAAAGCTCAAAAATTTTAATATTATACAAGCTATTTTTAATGTAATGACAAAAAAACGTGTTTTGTTCATCTTTCAAAGATTGTCTCCATTTGTAAAACTAAAAGTTTCACGACATTTGGTGAAAAACAAACATTTTAAAATTAAAAAGACATGAAATTACCGCTATAATCAGTAGATGGCAGCAGAGGAGCACTTATTAGCCATTTTATATATGTATAAAGGAAAAAATTAGTAGGCTAAATCAATAACGAATAAATTTAAAAAACAATCACTTGTCGCCACCTAGTGGAATAAGATGTAATTGAAACAACCGTTATTTGACGCGCCAAGTTCGTTTCAAAAGGTAGTTTGCTCTATTTTGATCGCTATCGTAGACGTCAGTGTTTATATACTAACCGTGCAGCTCTATTCTCACCTAAAAACTCATAAAATTACATTCCGCTACAAAATAAAAGTAGTATCTATAAAAAATATGGTGGGTTTGCTCGTCCGCCACGACACTCGCTGTGAGAGTGCTGAATGTAGTGATTTAAGCGGTGAAACGGTTCCCGTGGCGATACTGGAATATTGCATGACTGGAAAGACCTCTAAGCCAATCGGATTCGAGAACCAGAAACAACCGTTGTATAAATATATATTTTACACGTTTTGGGTTTGAATTTATTTTTTATAGTTGATCAAATCCATATTATAACATTAAAAATCTATTTTTTGCAATGAAGCGTGAGGCGGCAAATTCTCATGAAAAATGAAAACTGTCAGTGCGAAAACTCCCGTTTTAATCAATGAAACTGACTAAACTTCACAATAAATCTTTTATTTTAATAATGTCTCGGCTTTGTTTGTTATAATTACAGGATTTGTGCGGATAAAACTAAAACGTTACCTGCCTCAAACGCCTCTGATTGGTCGTTATTTTCAATACTAAACTAACGTGACACGAATATAACAACCAGATCGATTTAATTTACTTGCTTTTCTCTTTTATGAAGTAATGACAAATTATATGTTAAATGTAGTAATATAACTCTGTTAATCCTGAAATAAAATATATTACTTTGCATTGACCTGACCAGGCATCCTTGCCAAACCCAAATGACCCTCCGCCGGCAGTTTGATTGACAGGCGATCTGACCAATCATAACCCTGAATCTGCCATTTTGTCTAACAAAGGAGTTAGTAGATTAACGTTGGTGAACTTGAAGTTGATAAATTGTGTGTCCTCACGTGCTTGAAACAACATTCCTTCTGATGTTCATTCATGTTTATCTGATGCTATAAATGAACTAGTATGAAGAGATGATCGCTTCACGAGGAGCTACAGCGACACATTAAAGACACACTAGACGCTATTTATTGATTAAACTTCTTTAAAAAGTTACAATATATTAAATATGAAACTGTCAGTGTCCTCTTTGCTCCGCGACGCATTTTTCATAGCAACAGTAACTAAAGGGGGGCGGGTCTTTGCAAACGGTCAATTATGTCATAAATACGACACAAAATGTCATTTTTGCGAGTAATGTTGACATTTTGAGAAACTGACCCATTTCCACCACATTAGAAAAATAAATTCAAAATGTTATAAATGCTACTTAAAAAGTTTGATTGTGCATAATTGGCATAATCATGACTTTTTATCTCATAATTTAAATGTATGTTGTAATTATGACTTATCTCATAATTATAACTTTATTTATGCATATTTTTATGGTGAAATATGATGCGTGCAGTTTTAGAAACAACGACGTCTGGTTTTCAAACACCTTTAAGAGAGTAAAAGTCATAAAAACATTGAAATTATGACAAACAGATTACGTTGCAAGCCCATTTCCACCACATAAGAAAAAAAAATCATAATTCACCCTTTCATAGTTTGATTGACAGGTGATCTGACCAATCATAACCCCGAATCGGCCATTTTGTCCGTCAAAGCGGTCAGGGGAGTTAGTAGATTAACGTTGGGGAACTTGAATCACGTCTTTCTGCGCTTGAAACAACATTCCTTCTGATGTTCATTCATGTTTATTTGATGCTATAAATGAACTAGTATGAAGAGATGATCTACAGCGACACATTAAAGAGACACTAGACGCTATTTATTGATTAAACTTCTTTAAAAAATTACAATATATTAAATATGAAACTGTCTCATATCAAAAGTAACCTGCTCTGTCTTGTCTGTCGACGTGTTGTCAGTGTCCTCTTTGCTCCTCGATGTATGAGAACATGATGTGTGGCATGAGAGCGGCCATAGCAACAGTAACTAAAGGGGGCGGGTCTCTGCTTGACTCTTGACAGGATACTCCACTGCCGTCACAACCGGATGAACGCTCCTTCACAGCTACAGCAACCATCACCATCAATATTAAAGACATCGATAACCGTCCACCATGGTTTCAACC
Organism: Zacco platypus; assembly: GCA_038088235.1. Lineage (NCBI taxonomy): Eukaryota > Metazoa > Chordata > Actinopteri > Cypriniformes > Xenocyprididae > Zacco > Zacco platypus. Next base: position 2,113,951 of record CM076085.1, on the reverse strand, counting down.
ATGTACAAGAGTAACTGTTGGCAATGCCAAAATCTGCCTGAGCCTGGGCTACAGGGGCAGGGTGAACTTAACAGAGAAGCAGGTACATTATCATTCATATTATTACGACTGACTCCGCATCTCAAAATCATACATACAACATGTCCTATAATTCCAGGACGGGGCCTTGCAGTTGCTGCCAGGTCCGGTGTATGCCAGAGATGGAGATAAAAGCAGGAATGAAGAGATAAGCTATAAAATCGTTCGAGGTATTAAAGCATTTTTCCTAGCGTAACTGATGAATGTTAAACATGAACCGCACAAGCTGTCCTTTCTGTAACTGCGTAGGAAATGAAGACAACATATTTCAGATCGACGAGAACTCCGGAAACATATCCATGCTGAAACCGGCAGATATAGCGGGTCCGGTATCCCTCTTAGTTTTGGTGAGTTTCTTGTACTTATTGTAAAGACTTTGAGGGATCTCGTCTACACCGTTAACTGTCCTTCCTAGGCTTCCCAGGTATTAAACCGAGATCAGTTCGCCACCACTTCAGTCACCATTGACGTCATGAAGAAGAGCAGAAATCCTCCGAGGTTTGAGAAGGAACGATATGAAGGGTACGTCTACAGTAATTCAGGGCCTGAAAACATGGTGCTACGAGACAGGACGTCCAACAGACCCTTCAGAGTCCGAGCAAGGGATGAAGACTTCGCAAGTGTAAGCTTTAATTTATCATCTCCCTCTGATGTTAAAGATGTAGATTGGTGGATTGTGTTTGTTTAAAATATTTACTTTTCAGGGAATCAATCCCGACATAAGATATGAAGTGCAGTACAGCAGCTACGTCAATATCACGACCGATGGGTTTATACTTTTGAAGAAAGCCGTTCGGACCGATTCCTTCGCTTTGCAGGCAAGTAAATACGTTTCTATTTTTGAGGATTTTTTAAATCTCAACTTAGTTGACGGCAGTTGAAATCAATCTACTTTTACCGTGACATGATCCCCGTATATGATTCTACATTTGCACAACTGCTTTCAGCAAGTTTCCAGGAAGTAATTTGTCAACCTTCACTGGAAGCACGGCATTTAGTATCACTTCATGTCTGGTTATTGAAAGACTGGTCCCACTTTATATAAGCGTATTTAACTAATAAACTGAAAAAATGTTTGGTGAAAGATTTAAGTTTCACTAGTTAATTAAAAACCAAGAAACAGCAAGTAAAAATGTTTAAGTAGGAGTGGGGTAGTCGTGGCCTAATGGTGAGGGAGTCGGGCTTGTGACCTGAAGGTTGTTGGTTCGATTCCCATGCCGGCAGGAATTGAAAGTGGGGATTGTGAATGAACATCACTCTCTCCACCTTCGATACCATGACAGCGCCTCCTTGAATGGTGAGTCGTGGCCTAATGGTGAGGGAGTCGGGCTTTTAACCTGAAGGTTGTTGTTTCGATTCCCATGCTGGCAGGAATTGAAAGTGGGGATTGTGAATGAACAGCACTCTCTCCACCTTCGATACCATGACTAGGTGTCCTTTACACACCTAATTGCCTCACTTGTAAGTCGCTTTGGATAAAAGCGTCTGCCAAATGAATAAATGTAAAAGTTGGAAGACAAAAATTTCTTGTAAAACAAACTTCAATAATCTTTCTGTAACGACTCATCACTCTGAGTAGGATCCATATGCAGCTTTAATTAAACAATAAGCAGGCTCAAACAGACAGTGGTCAGTACCAGCAAACAGGAATGGTGGAGAATAGGCAGGCTCGTGGCAGGTATTCAGGCTCAGATCAGTGCAGGTCACAGAATACAGTCCAGGCAAACAAAACAAAGGTGCAGGCAGCGAAGGGTAATACAAGGTAATCCAGATAGTCGGCAACAGAAATGACAAACACAGTAATAACGCTCAGAAATGTACCGGAATGGAAACAAGACGTCGCAGTGTGTATCTGGGTGGAAGTCACTTATATAGTCAGAGTTAATGCTTCACAGCTGGTCAAACAATCAGTGCCAATGTACGGGGCTTATGGGAAATGTAGTGAGAGCGTGAGGTGAGTGTATGGAGAGAGAGAGAGCCAATATTAAGGAGATGGCGCCCTCCGAAGGCCAGAGGAGGTTCATCTCAGCAACACTTTCATTTACAACTTCGAAAAAAATCTTTTTTTTTTTACTGCGCATGTACAGTATAATAGTAAAATAATCTCTAATTTGTATTGCAAAACATGATCTTTTTTCAGTGTACGTACTCATGTAAAAATTGGGTTGGATTAACCCAGCGAAAGGGTTGTTTTAACCCAGCAGTTGGGTTAAATGTTGACCAACATGCTGCGTAGTTTTATTTAACTAGGTACTCTAAAAAATTCTGGGTTAAAACCAACTCAAGTTGGGTTGAAAATTGGCAAACCCAGAAATTGGGTTGGATTAACCCAGCGATTGGGTTGTTTTAACCCAGCAGTTGGGTTAAATGTTGACCAACCTGCTGGGCAGTTTTATTTAACTAGGTACTCTAAAAAATTCTGGGTTAAAACCAACTCAAGTTGGGTTGAAAATTGGCAAACCCAGAAATTGGGTTGGATTAACCCAGCGAAAGGGTTGTTTTAACCCAGCAGTTGGGTTAAATGTTGACCAACCTGCTGCGTAGTTTTATTTAACTCGGTACTCTAAAAAATTCTTGGTGAAAACCAACTCAAGTTGGGTTGAAAATTGACAAACACAGAAATTGGGTTGGATTAACCCAGCGAAAGGGTTGTTTTAACCCAGCAGTTGGGTTAAATGTTGACCAACCTGCTGGGTAGTTTTATTTAACTCGGTACTCTAAAAAAATTCTGGGTTAAAACCAACTCGAGTTGGGTTGAAAATGGGCAAACCCAGAAATTGGGTTGGATTAACCCAGCGAATGGGTTGTTTTAACCCAGCAGTTGGGTTAAATGTTGACCAACCTGCTGCGTAGTTTTATTTAACTCGGTACTCTAAAAGATTCTGGGTTAAAACCAACTCAAGTTGGGTTGAAAATTGACAAACCCAGAAATTGGATTGGATTAACCCAGCTAATGGGTTGTTTTAACCCAGCAGTTGGGTTAAATGTTGACCAACCTGCTGGGTAGTTTTATTTAACTAGGTACTCTAAAAAATTGTAATTGTATGTACTTACATAAAAATAAACAAAAAAAAATAAATTAAAACAAAATAATGTCTACTTTGAATTGCAAAACAATCTTTGTCGTTTTATCTCCAGCTTCGGGCGGTGGACGTGTCCACCGGTGAGTCCGGGACAGCGGCTCTCTCTGTGATCGTAGTACCATGTAAGTTTTCCTACAGTTTGACCTACTCAGTGTGAAATTTTCCAGCATTCTAGCTGTCTAACGTTTCTCTTTGCGCATCAGCCGCGGGCGTCCAGTCGCCCGACGAGGGCTTCCGCGCAGGAGACATGGCTCTGCTGGGCTTTGTAATGGCCGCTTTACTGGTGCTCTGCCTCATTGTGATCGGCTATCTGATATCCCGCGTCAAGAAGGGGAATCCTGACGCGTTCAAGTTGTCTGAGGTCAGCATCTTCTCATCCAAGCTCAGTGAGTCCAGCTCTGAGTGTCCACTTTGTAAAAGAACTGAGGCTTAAGAGAACTCCGTAATCATGTAGTACAGCAGGTTATATACAGCTCATGAAATTGTGAGATTAACCCTCTGCCCTCATTCAGTGTTTAGGGTCATGCTTGAAGTTTACTCAGCCCCCTAACAGGCCAAGACCGAGAGATAGCATGCAGTTCACCAATGATGGTTTCTTGAATGAAGGGGACACGGGGAGATCCAGGTCCAGGCGAGCCGAACTGAGAGACAGGAGACTGGACGCGGTTCAAGCAGCGAGGGTGCGAGTGATCCCTCGAGAGAGACCGAGGCACTGCAGCTCCTGTGGGCTCCAGACGCATCCCAACCATTCCCACCACAGTCCCGCCGTCCAAACCAAAGGGAAGGCCAATAAGAATAGAGTAAAGTCCATTCTGGCTAAAGAGAGGAGGAAGGATGACGGACACAAGAGCGTCTGGTTCAAGGAGAGCGAGGATTCGTCGGACATCGAGGTGGAGATCATCCCTGACACTATAGGGCTGAAGCCTGAAGAGGACGTGGAGAGAGTCGAAGGGGAATTCGCTTCCCGTCCTCCGGAAGACAGTGACATGGAACTGGGGGACTTGACAATGTTGAATATACAGGACTTGAGTAGCAAGGAAATTTCTGAAGGACTGAACACAGACAGGAGAGATCCGTGAGGAAGCAGCGAGACCTCGTCAGAGACTGAATCCTTGTTTTTGTTTCAGTTGGGCTGCGATATGTCTTCGTTAAAATAAAACCCGGTTTGGACTTGATTAACAGCAAAATACTGACCGATTTTTGTGAACCGTGAGTCCGTTATGATGTGCATTTTTACATTGTGTGATTGTGCGAGACTAAAATGCAAACGTGTTAATATAATTCAAGAAAACAATACTTAATTTAATGTTGACTTGCTGCTCTGTTTAACGTCAGCTGTGTCTGTGAATAATACGTTGTTGAATACAGTGTTTTGTATAATTATGTAAATTATTTGATTATTATGTGGGGGGGTGCAAAATAAAGCAAATTTGAACCATTCGAGAAAGTATCCAAACTTGATGTGATGCCTGACGAAAGAATATATGAAAACAAAAACAAGTCGGTTTAACATATTTAACAAGGCTATATTTATGTACTCTGGGTTAAAAAAAAAAAAAAAAAACAAGTTGGGTTGAAAAAGGACAAACCCAGTGATTGGGTTGTTTTAACCCAGCAGTTGGGTTAAATGTTGACCAACATGCTGGGTAGTTTTATTTAACTCGATACTCTAAAAAATTCTGGGTTAAAACCAACTCGAGTTGGGTTGAAAATGGGCAAACCCAGAAATTGGGTTGGATTAACCCAGCGAATGGGTTGTTTTAACCCAGCAGTTGGGTTAAAAGTTGACCAACCTGCTGGGTAGTTTTATTTAACTCGGTACTCTAAAAAATTCTTGGTGAAAACCAACTCAAGTTGGGTTGAAAATTGACAAACCCAGAAATTTAGTTGGATTAACCCAGCGAATGGGTTGTTTTAACCCAGTAGTTGGGTTAAATGTTGACCAACCTGCTGCGTAGTTTTATTTAACTCGGTACTCTAAAAAATTCTTGGTGAAAACCAACTCAAGTTGGGTTGAAAATTGACAAACCCAGAAATTTAGTTGGATTAACCCAGCGAATGGGTTGTTTTAACCCAGTAGTTGGGTTAAATGTTGACCAACCTGCTGAGTAGTTTTATTTAACTCGATACTCTAAAAAATTCTGGGTGAAAACCAACTCAAGTTGGGTTGAAAATTGACAAACCCAGAAATTTAGTTGGATTAACCCAGCGAATGGGTTGTTTTAACCCAGCAGTTGGGTTAAAAGTTGACCAACCTGCTGCGTAGTTTTATTTAACTCGATACTCTAAAAAATTCTTGGTGAAAATCAACTCAAGTTGGGTTGAAAATTGACAAACCCAGAAATTTAGTTGGATTAACCCAGCGAATGGGTTGTTTTAACCCAGTAGTTGGGTTAAATGTTGACCAACCTGCTGAGTAGTTTTATTTAACTCGATACTCTAAAAAATTCTGGGTTAAAACCAACTCGAGTTGGGTTGAAAATCGACAAACCCAGAAATTGGGTTGGATTAACCCAGCGAATGGGTTGTTTTAATCCAGTGGTTGGGTTAAATGCACCTAAAACATGAGGGCCCCGTTGGCATGAATCCTGAACGTATTGTGCCAACGCTTCTCTGAGAATATTCTGGTGTGATGTGCGACATCTTCACTTTGCTTTTAGGAGCGTGAAAGATCAAACGAGAGAGAAAATGAAAGTCTTGAGATTGAAACGTGCATTAAATTATATAATACTGAAAATATTGCATAATCTCCAAATTTTTCTGAGAACATTTGTTTATTCCTGTTGATTCTTCTCTATTGTTGGATCTGATTAGGTTGTGGGAAAGAAAGATTTCAAAGATTCAGTTTCAATTTATATTTTCATTAGTTACATTCAATTTTATTGGCACAAACATAATTCCATATTAGCCTCAAAATCTTCTTTCTTAGAGTCTTAAAATGGCTTTAGGGTAAAGTCTTGTTTTTAAGGTTTGGAGAGCAATCTCAGCATGAAGGAGGCTGCGCTTTGCATCAAAAAGAAGAGAGCGCTTTTTCATCAATAACTGATGTTATTGATATTGGTGGTACAGTACCCACCTGATGTGTGAATTTTAATTGGTCTTAAATGATTCATATTCAAAACAAATCATTTTTGCACTATTTAGTTAATTAAATAAAAATATTTAGACCATTTCTCATCTGGATATAATTAATTCAGTGTGTGATTATCAATCTCTTTGTTGGCATTGACTTTTTTGGCTCTACGCAGCCGAAGAAGCAATATGATTTTAATCTAGTTGGATCGCAACAATTTCTTTGAAAGGCTTTTCTTTGCCGGTGTTCCCTCAGGATATTCAAAGATACACAGTATGTTTCAGGTTTATCAGAGAGACTTTAATAAAAAAAGCACTTCCTGCGCTCGGATGCAAATTAGTTGAGCCACTGACACAGCATCTATTTATTCCACAGCTGTCATTTTATGAAAAAAGCTTAATTTATCTTTATACATTATCTATAAATTGCACAAAACAGATTTTAACATAAATAATGTGCACATTTTGATAGATTATGTGGTGGCACATCTTACCCCACTCTCTGTCTCCTGATGAAAAATGAGTCAAATATTGCGAAATATAATCTCTGGTGTTCTGCAGAAGAAAGAAATGCACCGATATGAGGGTGAGTAAATGACAAAATGTTCTTTTTTAGGTACATTTAAGAATTATATTGATATAAACATATTATATAGTTCATGTATCAAAAGTACAGCATATCTACATACATTTCAATGTATTTTTTTTTTCATTTCAAATTCACACATACTTTGTGAATTCACTATCACGAAAATAAATTAAACAAAGCAAGAAAAATGCATATTTTGCTTTTTTTTTAAGCCACATTCAGCATGTGTGTGAGTAAACAAGCTTTAGTGATGCATAACATTCCCACGAGCATCCTTCGCTCAGTGCGCGCTCTGAGGTCCGGATCGCGCGTCAATAACGTTCAAATGAATTCCAATATGTGCGTCATCATGGGTTTGATTACTGCCTGCACTGTATCCGTGTAGTTTCCCAGCGTTCGAAACAACGGGCGTGGAGACGCGCCAAAAGAAACTATGTAACATTTTCCTGAACTCGCGTCGCATTAAACAATACAACACTGGGTTTAAACAGCTGTTCGTATGCGCGAGACACACAGTCACGGGGAAAACGTAAGCATGCACCATGTAGTATGATTTGTCCCAGTGCACCGCGTTGAGTTTGACCAGCACTCCCCAGAGCGTGATCGCATGGTTCGGCATCCAGCAGATGAAGAAGGACAGCACCACCACCGTGACGGACTTTGCGACTTTAGATCGTCTTCTCTGACGGTTATTGACGCGGATAAACCTCAGAAGTGAAAGATAACACACGGAGAGGATGAACATGGGCAGGATAAACGCAACCACAATTTTCTGAAGGTGATACAAAGCTAGCCAATCGTGGCCCTCTGGAAACTTGAGGAGACAGAGTTTTTCACCTGCCACCACTGTCACGGTGGAGAAGATGGATGTCGGAGCTGTCGCCACCGTCGCCAGGATCCACAACACAGCGGAGATCCATTTCACAGACGCGGACTTCTTTCGAGAAGGGATCTTCAGGGCAGAAGCGACTGACCAGTAGCGCGTGATGCTCATCGCGGTGAGGAAGAAGACGCTCGCGTACATGTTCATCACAGTGACGGACAAAATGATCTTGCACATCGCGTTTCCAAACGGCCAGCTGAAGTCCAGCGCCGTGTCTACTGCCCAGAACGGCAGCGTGAGGACGAACTGAAAGTCGGTGACAGCTAGATTGATGACGAAGAAATTAATGATGGATTTCTTTCGTCCCTGTCTTATCTTCATCAGGAAAAACACCAGAAGATTTCCGACCAGACCCACGGCGCACACCGCGGAGTAAACCACCGAGATGATGATCCGCAGGACGAGGCTGCCGTCAGCCGACACGTCGATGTCCTCCAGGCTGCTGAACTTGTGTTGATCCGCTAAACTTCTGTTCAGAGTTCCCCATCTGCTGTGGTTGAGAATGAGAACGTCACCCATTGTGTCCGAAAGAAACTCTCCAACAGGTGTCTGGTGGTGGACAGGGCTGTCTACTGATGGCATATCAGTCAGTCGGACATGGTTGCGCGTAAAAATGTATATAAATGCAACGGGTTCCCGTGCGCGTAAGCGCTGCAGTGTACCTGACGGCACGAGTTTTATGCAATATGCGCGCGGGGAGCGCCCGCCTGTGAAGCGCGCGCACTGGACGGCACCGCTGACTTACACTTGACGTCATGTCATGATAACAAAACAAATTGAGGGAGGATGACCAAATAACACAAGATGGCACTGAGATAAAGTACATACACTCTAAAAAAAATAATGCTGGGTTAAAAAATAACCCAGCTTGGGTTGAAAATGGACAAATCCAGCGTTTGGGTTAAATGTTTGCCCAACCTGCTGCTCAACTAAAATTACTGTATTGCTTGCTTAATATTACCTTGTTATAAACCCAAACATTTGAGCATTTATTAAATAGTTCAATGAATAATAATTGCACATATGTTAATAAATGTTCACCTTTTGGTTATTATTATTGTTGCCTTTAGTAATTATGTGTCTGATTTTTAATTTCCGACATTTTGGGTTCATTTTAAGCCAGACATATAGTGATTTTTAAACAATAGTTGGGTTAAATAAAACTACCCAGCAGGTTGGTGAAACATTTAACCCAACCGCTGGGTTTGTCCATTTTCAACCCAACTTGGGTTGTTTTTAACCAAGCACTTTTTAGAGTGCGGCTGCCAAACAAAAACCATGAAAGTAAAGTAAAATATCTTAATTTCAACCAGGAAAAATCCGTAAAATAAGAGTGTTTTTCACTGAAAACATTTAATGAAAATATCTGTAATTATTATTGTTTTTGTCATTTACAACCCAGTTGTTTTTAACCCAGCATTTTTGGAGTGTATGTGGTATGCATCATAATGCAACGTCAAAACATTTACTTCTAGTTCTTTATTATGTTCATGTATTTAGTTATGTTGATGCAGTTCCTGTTGATAAGATCATACCACTCACAGAGTCAATAAAATCTTATCTTATCATATATCATCTTGCAGTCTACAATGGTAGATGGGAACGACTTCATAAATTGGCATGAAACATGTTTGCTTGCTATTGTGTCCACTAGAGGGGGCACTTGATGGACACTCGGAGACATCAGCAGCTCAGCTTTTCAGTGTTTCAGTTCATGAGCTTCAAGGTTAAAGGTAATGGTGGAGGAATCGACTGACTTGCACAATACATAAATACACGTTCATAACACACCCAAAAATGTAAATTCCCACTGATTCTTGAGATAAGGGACAAAACATGTTTTAGAATTTAGTTTTTATTATTTAATAATATATTATTTTTAAACTGATATATTTGTAGACAAAGGTCTCAGCTAATGAACCATGTAATGGTTCTGAAAATGTTTTGGGTTTTTTTCTTTCTAAAAATGTAAATTTTTTCACTTCGGAACTTAATTTGTAACAACTCGCATTAAAAAAACATGGTATTTTAATCTGATCCATCCAACAACAGTGTTAAGTCTTCAATTATGTAATAATGGTGTTTAGTAAAGGAGCTAAGTTAAAAAAATAATTCTCTAATGTTTTTCTTGGGTTAAGGTTATTATGAACAATCCAGTTCCTAACAATTCCTTAATTCTCTACCTTCCTTTTTTAATATTAAACATATATAACCAATGTTCTTAGGTAAGGCAGACACGATATTATGTAGTTCAATATTTTAACACAATACATTGAAAAATGAATAAGACATTTCTTTCAAAAGTAACAAAAACCTGCAATACTGATGGTGTCAACAAATACTGATGGAGATGACAAACACTGATGGAGCTGAAAAATACTAATGGAGATGGAGCTGACAAAAACTGATGGTGTTGACAAATACTGATACTGATGGAGCTGACAAATATGGACAGTCGACAAATACTGATGGAGCTGACAAATACTGACGGTGTCGACAAATACTGATGTTGTTGACAAATACTGATACTGATGGAGCTGACAAATATGGACAGTTGACAAATACTGATGAGTTGACAAATACTGACGGTGTCGACAAATACTGATGGTGTTGACAAATACTGATGGAGCTGACAAATACTGATGTGTCAACAAATACTGACAGAGTTGACCAATACTGATGGTGTTGACAAATACTGGCAGAGTTGACCAATACTGATGGTGTTGACAAATACTGACAGAGTTGACAAATACTGATGGTGTTGACAAATACTGATACTGATGGAGCTGACAAATACTGATGGAGCTGACAAATACTGACAGAGTTGACCAATACTGATGGTGTTGACAAATACTGACAGAGTTGACAAATACTGATGAGTTGACAAACACTGATGGAGCTAAAAAATACAAATGGAGATGGAGCTGACAAAAACTGATGGTGTTGACAAATACTGATGTTGTTGACAAATACTGATACTGATGGAGCTGACAAATATGGACAGTCGACAAATACTGATGGAGCTGACAAATACTGACGGTGTCGACAAATACTGATGTTGTTGACAAATACTGATACTGATGGAGCTGACAAATATGGACAGTCGACAAATACTGATGAGTTGACAAATACTGACGGTGTCGACAAATACTGATGGTGTTGACAAATACTGATGGAGCTGACAAATACTGATGTGTCAACAAATACTGACAGAGTTGACCAATACTGATGGTGTTGACAAATACTGACAGAGTTGACCAATACTGATGGTGTTGACAAATACTGACAGAGTTGACAAATACTGATGGTGTTGACAAATACTGATACTGATGGAGCTGACAAATACTGATGGAGCTGACAAATACTGACAGAGTTGACAAATACTAATGGTGTTGACAAATACTGATACTGATGGAGCTGACAAATACTGATGGAGCTGACAAATACTGACAGAGTTGACAAATACTGACGTGTCGACAAATACTGATGGAGCTGACAAATACTGATGTGTCAACAAATACTGACAGAGTCAACAAATACTGACAGAGTTGACAAATACTGATGGAGTTGACAAATACTGACAGAGTTGACAAATACTGACGGTGTCGACAAATACTGATGGTGTTGATAAATACTGATACTGATGGAGCTGACAAATACTGACAGAGTCAACAAATACTGATGGAGCTGACAAATACTAATGTGTTAACAAATACTGACAGAGTTGACAAATACTGATGGTGTTGACAAATACTGATGGAGCTGACAAATACTGACAGAGTTGACAAATACTGACGGTGTCGACAAATACTGATGGTGTTGATAAATACTGATACTGATGGAGCTGACAAATACTGACGGAGTCAACAAATAATGATGGAGCTGACAAATACTAATGTGTTAACAAATACTGACAGAGTTGACAAATACTGATGGTGTTGACAAATACTGATGGAGCTGACAAATACTGACAGAGTTGACAAATACTGATGTTGCTGACATATACTGACGGTGTCGACAAATACTGATGGAGTTGACAAAGGTCCAGCTGGAGCCAAATATACATATATGTAAATAATCATGAAACAACATTAGAAGATTCCCCATATGCAAAAAACATATTATTTCACATTAAATAGACTTTTTGAGAGCACTTGTCAACCATCACACATAAAACCTGATGCAATTGACAAAATTGAAGTTTTTTCCACCTTAACCACGTGTTGTACAGTGGAGCAATTCTGTTTTCTTTCTCACTTGTAGCTGCCTTAACAAAATATCAAAAATGCCTATATTTATTCCACAACTATTTACAGAAACTATTACACAGCGGCTAAATTACATGTAGTTTCCAAGTATTGAGCATGTATTTAAACAATACTAACAAAATTAGTATTTAAAAAAAATAGATTATCCATATTTCTTTTAGATGTAACTTTGTAAGTATTTATATTTTGATGAATTTACTTATTTTTAACATAAGGAGGGTGTTTGTGTGTATGACATATTTTGCCCTTCAAGAATCATCTGTTATTAGTAATTAAGTAATTAGTAGTAAGTAATTTATTTTACATGTCCAAGTGAAAATAAACAAATAGGCTAATAATAATAATAATAGTAATAAGATGGTAATGATGCACCTATAGGCCTTGATATCATTGATGCATTTCGTTATATAAGGACATGAGGACATTATTATTAATGGTCTCAACTCAAGTAAAAGGAACTGAACAGAATTCAGGCAAAACTGCAGTGACAAACGATTAAACTTGTTTAGATTATGAGATGGGAGTCCTTTCAGTTCAAACACGGGACGCACCGAACAAAAGACTACATTGGGTTCAGTTTGACACACAAAGAAGCCCTCCTACAAGAGGGCGGAACTTTTACAAAGTTTAACTGAAACACAGCTCGCTGATCGTCTGTGTGCGGCATCAGTAACTGCAGTCGTCCCAGCTGAATTAACGGAGTCCAAACCGCCCATGCACCGGATTCACAGACTTTATCATGCTGCATTATTTGCTTCGGACTGATGATGACCATTGCAGACCTCTGGCATAATAAATGCAGTAGCGCTCTTTTGTGTGATGGGTCCAAACTACCGATGCATTAGGCTGAGGCAAAAGTTGCAATTCAAACCCTCTCCATTTAAATGGACTGTAGATGCAGCAGGAGTGATCTGTCTTCTCCTCTGTGCAGTTTGACATGATGGTTCAGCTGGACTGCGGCATTAAAGTTTTGGGACCAGCAAGTTTTTTTCTGTATTTTGTGATAACAGCTGGGCTTCTGTCCATGCTCGAGAGCACAACAACGAGAGGATATAATCAAGACACAGGTGAGTGGGTTGAGCTTGTGTCTCATTACAGTCCCACGCCGTGATTTTCAGCATTTTTTTGTCTCATTGTCATTTGATGTGCGCGCGTGCGCACAATAGAGTTTGGAAAGGCTGCAGTGCCCACAAAAAAAAAAAAGTTTTGGACACGTATTTATTCATTTCTTTTATTAAAGTGGCTTTTATTTTAGAGAAGCAATCTTTGCAATGTTGCATAAAAAGTTTGCTTGGCTAATGATTTTCAGACAGCTGTTTATTAAAGGTACATTATGTAACTTTTTACTTGTTCAAAATTCCTTCTTCTAAAACGTGTTTTTGTCTTACCCTGATTCACTAGCCTATTATTAGTGCTTATATTTTTACGCATGTTGTCATCGTGATGTCTTGACTAATTATAACCCATTTGTTTGTTACATTAGGTGCACAAATGACATGCTTGAAATATAAAATGAATGCCTATTGCATAATAAAAAAATATGTCTAGAAATATATATAAGGATTGTTGCAACATACTATGTTCTGTAAAATAATTTAATATTATTTTTTTACTCATTAATAACGATGTGATATAGTATATAATATTACTATAATGCATTTTTAATAAATTAATTGTCATGCTAAGTACATACAAGCATCGTTAATTGTATTGGAAGCAAAAAACATACCTAATATAAGCTAAGCTAGCAGGCTAATCAGGTAGATGCTAGGACATAATATGCTTGATTTCACAAGCTATGGCTTCCGTTATATGAACCATGTAATTTAAAATAAATGAATGGTGATTATAACGCATTTAAACGATATAAATCATAATGTGAATTATAATCGGGCCATTAAAAGTCTGTGTAACCAAAGGAGACCCGATTCCAGGGGGGATTCGATTTCTCACCACACCGTCTGGGAGTGGAAATAGTTTGTGTTCAAAATAAGTGATAAAGCAGCTAAATCTTTCACCGAGAAAAAAATGAGAATGCGACAGAGCTCGTAATAAAACAAGAATAAACGATGGCTTGGCTTTTTGGAGAACTGAAGGATTCGAAAAGTTGTAAAAGCAACATAGAGACAACGTTTTTATTACTGTTTTACAAAACAAAACAATGTTCTTCTGCAAAATGCATGCAGTTTTGTTTTTAACCACTAGAGGGTTGTGGTCATATTGCGTTGAGTGGAACATGTTAATGTATTGAAATACACACCTGTGGCTATTTTCCCAGGACACCTGAGTGAACTTCTGCACAGTAAAAACCCCAGAGTTAAATCAACTCTGCTCAGATAACATTTGGTCCCTCTCTAAATAGTGTTAAAGTAACACTGAACTAGTGTTAAAATAACACTCTTCAGAGATTGAATGTCTTTTATCTTCTGTTGATTTCATCTAAGACTGTGGCTTCTTGTGTTTCTCTTTTCTTCAGTGATTCTGCTTGTTAACAGCAGGTGTTCATCATTAATGTTCAATCATCGCTTAATTAATTGCTTAATTATCTCATTAACTTTAACTCTGCTTCAGTGTTACTTTAACACTATTTATAGAGGGACCAAATGTTATCTGAGCAGAGTTGATTTAACTCTGGGGTTTTTACTGTGTGACTTCACACTAAAAATCACTGTGACACCAGTTGGTCAAAAGCAATAACGGCTCAGAAAAGTGAAGCAGTTCTGTCATTTGCCTACAGATGCCACTTTTTATGTTTTGTCATCTAATGCATTGACATGTTAAGCCTTTTGGGATCACGTTACTAGGCCTGTTCACACCAAGAACGATAACTATATTAGCATTTATTATAAGCGCCACTTTAAATGCTCAAGGATGGATTCTGATTGGCTGTCAATGTTTTCATCAACTAGAAAAAAAATCATTCTGAAAGTGATTCCACTTATATGGTTTCTCGGTTGTGGTGTAGACTCTGCTATTCTTTTATATTTATAACACTTTTTAGAGCTGTATCGCTAGTTATTGTCCTTGTTTGGCACATGTTTATGGCTTTAAGCTCTAACCAAATATCACTCTACTCCATCCCGTTTCCAGAGTTCTTTCTGAACGGTTTATATAGACCATAATTCGGGATGATACATGATGTCTTTTTATTTATTTATTTATTTATTTTTATTGGCACTATGATGTCATCTTCTTTGATTGGCACTTATTTGAGCCACATTGGTATGGTAGCCATGTAATAAGATACTGGATACAACAATAATAACCGCCTTTTAATAAAATAATAACGCATGTAATAAAAATACTGTTTCCCTCTGCTTCCACAGTCATGTAGGTCGAAGCAACAGGGCTGCCAATGAACAGAGTCAAGTCATAAAACAAAGTCTGTTTACTGTCTTTACAGTCTCTCCAGAGAAATGTAGGAATATGAAGATATTTTAGTGTTTTCTATGCCGCAGAATTGCTATGCATCCTTCTGTAAGCATTATTCTGCTTTGTTGTTTGAATAAAATGACAGACATCTGCTTGCTGTTATTATGATAATGAATGGATTTGTTTCATGAATTATTCAATGTATAATTCAGTTGCTTTGCAAATCATAGGAGTTTAAACGGTTAGTCAGTTGAACTGTCACACAATCCACAAAAATCCTGCAATCAGTGCGTTCAGTAAAATCTTTGGGGAAGACTTGAAAACTCTGGTCATGTTCTGTAGTTAGACAACAACAAATTGTGCATAACATAAAACTTTACGATTTTGTTGCTTATAAAATGCAATTTAATTTTTACATTTTATGAAGAAAATGTAAGCGGTGTTTATCCATGCAAAACTACAGTGCAGTTCTAAGCGATTTCTTAGATGTTCAGAGTGGTTGTTGTCTAGGTTTGATGGCATGATTTTGGTGGTTACTTGATGTTTACTTACTAGATTAAGTCAAAAGATCTCATCCATCGCTATGATTTTCTAGGACTTGTTACACCAGCTGTAAGTTACAACGTATCCTAGTCGTAAATGGGAGTTTATGCACTATACTAAATATTTGAGTTTTGTACCAATTGAACTTAGTTGAAGCATAACCGCATGTATAAACTAAATATTTACAGAAGCCTCCAAACAGCAGTGACGGCTGGAATAATGAGCTCATGTTTTGCCTGACAGATATTAATCCTTCAATTCAATTACATTTGAGAGAAATTTCCGTGAATAGCAAAGTTATTTTCAGCTCTTCAGCACCGTGTCAGTCAAAGTTGTAATCTTAATTTCCTATTGTTTTTTTGTAGATAGTTCTCTTGATGGACTTCCCGACTATGAAGTTGTTCATCCTGTCAGAGTGGATTCGTCGGGATATTTTTTGTCCAATCGTGTGTCCCACCGCGTCGGTCGAATTCAGAGGAGAGACACGGCAAAAAATAAAGAGAGCCTGGCCCAGGTTTTCTACTATCTGCAGTATGGTGGTCAGGACCTGCACTTTAACCTCACCCTAAACCCTCATCTACTCGCGCCTGGATTCCTTACGGAGCGGAGATACGGAGGCCTGCAAGGGTCTACGTTACACGGTCATGGCCGCTCTCTCTGCTACTTCCTGGGAGACGTCTGGAGCAGTTCACTGACATGGGGTCAAGCAGCTGTGAGCACCTGCAATGGCCTGGTGAGTCAATAAGCATGTTGATGTTTCACAGTATGTTGCTGAATTGGAAAAATAGGGAGTATTTAATCAAAAAATTCTTATTTGGGATTGACACTATATTCTTGTCTACTTATAATGTCCCTCATATTTTAGGGGTTGAAAGGAAGTTGCTTAAACTTTTTGTTTTTGGTGGGCTCCCAGTGAGTAAGTAGAGTAGCGGCTCCGCTCATGACAACGTGTCCTAACCAGACGCGACATGCGCTAAAAGGTACCTTTTCAATGTTTGTCAGAGTTTTTGTCCTAACCAGATGTGACGGCAATATGTGACTATTCCCAGTTCACACTGTCAGCGGCACACGGCGACAAAGCAACATGATCCCATTCATTCCAACGCCTGCTGACTTAACGCATAAACATTACGGGAAGCGCACTAGCCAGACGGGATTTAAACTTTGTTGGCTGGATATCAAAGTTTGGTTTTAAGACGAAAAATGTACCAAGCACAATGTTCTCTCACCATTCCTGATTTCAAACACACACTTCGGGCCGGTCATGTGACTGAAGATCTGAAAAACCCCGCCCATAGACCCTCCCCTCGAAGAAATCAGGACAGAAGTGGACAATAGAGACGGATCCGGGTGTAAACGGGAATGTGTCTCCGTCATATACTTGAGATCTGATCGACCAAAACGCGTCTTAATACCAGGTGGAAACGGGCAAGCTAGAATCATCCAAGCAGGTGTGTTGAGGCAAGCTGGAGCTGATCTCTGCAGGACAGTGGCCCTCCAGGAGCAGGATTGGGCGCTAGAGGTTCGAGTTAAGGTTAAAGCCGTGATTGTTTGGAAAGAATGTTGCTTCAGGCCGAACAAAAGATGTTGATCCAGGTAATCCAGAGAAATGTCCAACTTGGGTAAATCGCATCATTCCACTTTGTCTAGACAAAAGCTCACCCTCGGTTTGGAGTTTCTTATTTTTGCTATTTGGACTTTTATTTTAAAGTGTGTTTTCTTTTCCCATCATTCCCAGTGTTCACATCTCCATAATTAAGTCTGGAATAATAGATCGATCAGGATAGTCCAGGTCCAAGGACCATACATATGTTTAATATTTAGGAGATATTTGTGGATCATTGAGATTTTAATTTTAAAGTTTTAGTATTTTTTTGTGTGCAAACATCATTTAAACATCTCTCTCTATAGATTTATTTCAGTTTTATGTAGTTGTTTTAGTAATTTTAGTTAAACAATGAAAGTGAGAAATGTTGCCTTGGCAACTAGTTTAAAGTTTATTTGTATTTTATTTGACTCTAATAAGAGATAATAATTAGGTAATAATAAGTAAGTGCCAAAAGTGTACTATTTTGTGCCCTGTTGCTTTGACCTTCTGTTGTCTCTAGACAGGGCTGTTCAAGCTCTCAGAAGAGGAATTCTTCATTAGTCCGCTGGAGGCGACACGAGAAGAGTCGGCCACACAGGCTCACGCCATCTATAAGAGACATGCTGTCCGATCAGAACACCAGCTGGTGCAGCCTCTGTTTGGGGAGCAAACAGCTAACGCGACCTGTGGGGTCAGAGGTGAGACTCTGTGATTCACTATGTCTCCATCCCCCTATTTATATCGGGATACCGCATAAAAAATGTAAAAAAAGGTTCTGAAACAGAGTGCTGCAAAAGCTCTGACAAGTTTATCCTTATCCAGCGATCCCATAATGTCGTGTTCAGCTGACATCTGGGCATTAATGTTGATAAAATGCAGGTATGATTTTATTTGGGCTGCCCTCTAGCCAGCAAATAGTCGTTCATTTAAGCGATTAGTAGACTAATCGCACATGTATATTAATAAGCAGGGTTGTGGAGTAATGAAATACAAGTAACTTAGTTACGTATTTAAAATACAAAATTTGAGTGACTGTATTTCATTACAGTTACATTTTAAATGGGTGGTAATCAGATTACAGTTACATCTGAAAAGTGTTTTAGATTACCAAAGTGATTACTTTGAGTTTTAATGTCATTTAAACAGCGATTGGTGATTCTCTGACTCTGACCGTCTGAAAAAGTGGAGTTAAGTTTCATGTTTTCCACTGTTTTCATGTGATAGTTGTTTGTGAGTCATTGTATAATTCACTCGTCACTGCAACTTTTTCTCACTATTTGTTTTTTTCCCTCACAATTGTGAGTTTGCATTTCACAATTCTGACTTCTTTTTCTCAGAATTGCGAGATTTAAACTCACAATTGCAAGTTATAAAGTCAGAATTAGGAGATATAAACTTGCAATACTGACTTTTTTTCTTGCAATTGTGAATTTAGTATGTGAGTTTATATCTCATAATTCTGACTTTTCTCAATATTGTCAGTTTATATCTCATAATTCTGACTTTTCTCAATATTGTGAGTTTATATCTCAGAATTCTGACTTTTCTCAATATTATGAGTTTATATCTCATAATTCTGACTTTATAACTCACAATTGCAACTTTATATCACGCAATTCTGAGGGAAAAAGTCAGAATTGTGAGATAAAAACTTGCAATGACCTTTTTTGTGTTTGTTCCACACTTATTAGTATTCCAAAGTATTCTAAAGTATTTAGATTAAGTTACTGAACTTGAGTAATGTAACGAAATATGTTACAAATGACTTTTTAAAGCATGTATTTTGTAATCTGTAGTGAAATACATTTTAAAAGTAACCTACCCAGCCCTGTTAATAAGCCATAAGAATCATAATAATGAGCCTTTAATTGCCTATAAATAAAATGGATTATATGGATTGATAATGGTTTCATATGGATTACATAATCTGAGAATAATTGTTTTCCACTTGAATTGGTTGACAAATTCCAAGCTTTCTATAGATATATTTCTCACGCATACGCTGAGTTTCGGTTCATTTTTGTGACGCGCTCCAGTTCACGGCGATCGAGACGGCAGAAAGCACATCCTGTTTGTTCTTTATTTTACAAAGGCACTTTTTCTTGTGATTGTGAGTTTACACTAAGAAAAGTCAGTTTCGAATGATATATTACTCTTATCTGCATGACCAAAAATGGAGTATTTTAAATTGTTTCCGCTGCAAGTGATGCTTTAGCTTCCACATCCGCACAAACTCTATGCGCCTAACAATAACACACACTTATCTATGTCAACATTAGAGCGAGCGGCCGTGTAAAGTTACTACTCTTGGATGCTTCAAACGATAAGCCATATTTGAGGCGGATGGCTGACAGGCTAACGTTTATCAGCTGCAGGTGAGAGATATAAATATAGGCAATCGTCGTCTTAAAGCAGTGTTTCTCAAACTTTTTCAGCCCAAGGATCCTTTTATCTTCCAATTTTTTTCTGAGGACCACCTAACAGAATCCCACTCTAACACGCCCCCCCGAAAACAACAAAATAGGAAGGATAAACTAAATTTAAGTTTAATATGCAACTGTTGACTGTCAAGTCAAAAACTAATTATTCAAAAACAAATGCAATGATATGATCCATTTTTTCGTTATTAAAACACACTGATGTCAACCCCCCCGCCCGCGATCCGGTGCGGGTTAAGAGCTTGCCTAGTTTAGGTCATCTTTTCGCGGACCACTAGGGGGCGATGACGGACCACACTTTAAGAATTACTGTCCTCTTCAGGTTGGTGGAGAGCTCCTGCCTC
Source organism: Zacco platypus (assembly GCA_038088235.1). Classification (NCBI taxonomy): domain Eukaryota; kingdom Metazoa; phylum Chordata; class Actinopteri; order Cypriniformes; family Xenocyprididae; genus Zacco; species Zacco platypus. Next base: position 2,093,693 of record CM076085.1, on the reverse strand, counting down.
AAGTGGAGGAGTTCAAGTATCTTGGGGTTTTGTTCACGAGTGAGGGAAGGAAGGAGCGTGAGGTTGACAGACGGATCGGTGCAGCTTCTGCAGTAATGCGGTCGATGTACCGGCCTGTCGTGGTGAAGAAGGAGCTGAGCTGCAAGGCGAGGTCAATCTACGTTCCTACTCTCACCTATGGTCATGAGCTTTGGGTCATGACCGAAAGAATGAGATCCCGGATACAGGCGGCCGAAATGAGCTTTCTCCGCAGGGTGGCAGGGCGCTCCCTTAGAGATAGGGTGAGGAGCTCGGTCACTCGGGAGGAGCTCAAAGTAGATCCGTTGCTCCTTCACATCGAGAGGAGTCAGCTGAGGTGGCTCGGGCATCTGTTTCGGATGCCTCCTGGACGCCTCCCTAGGGAGGTGTTCCGGGCATGTCCCACCGGGAGAAGGCCCCGGGGAAGACCTAGGACACGCCGGAGAGACTATGTCTCTCGGCTGGCCTGGGAACGCCTCGGTGTCCCTCCGGAAGAGCTGGAGGAAGTGTCTGGGGAGAGGGAAGTCTGGGAATCTCTGCTCAGACTGCTGCCCCCGCGACCCGGCCCCGGATAAGCGGTGGAAGATGAATGAATGAATGAATGTCTTAAAGAGGATCATTGAATCATTCACTCAAACGATTAGTTCAAAACGCGGATTGATTGAGTTGCTCGAAGACGCACAATGGCTCTACTGTGGATTTGTTGAGAAAAAGAGCAAAAACAAATCACTTAACATTTATTTCTTGTTTATTACTGTTGTATAAAATCACTTTTGCAATAATAATGATATTTGGGGAAACCGCACTCCATATCCCGTTATAAATATTAAAAACATTTTTTCCCCATGTATCTTGATTTTTCTCTTGATTGATTTTTATTAATTTTGGTGGCATTTTTGCCCCAAGCCCAGTGATGTTAATTTCAGGGGCTTTTTTCCCCAATCACAACCTTCAAGATAACATGACTGCGTTTATTGCATTTCGCCTGCCGCTCTGAGACACAAGTCATTTATTATATATACGAAAAAGACTCACAGTGGCTTCTCCTATTGCAGCAACTTCCATTTTTCTTAGTGATAATTGGCGCCAGTTTATCAGGAAGTGACGGTTTTGTTCTCTTCGACTCTCTAGATAGAGAAACGGAGCTTTATTCACAAATGTTTTATGCGATTTTCCAATTTTGCGTGGAAATTTTTAAATTCGCAGGTTTCGATGGAAACGCAGGTAATAAGGCTAAATGATTTTGGCCAGATGTCTTTCAAGATCACATCATTCACTTCACCCAGTGTGTTTCTGACCCTCTTTAGATCCTTTAGGAGAGGCAGAGAACGTGGAAAGGCAAAGAGAGCGCTGGGAGAGACGGCATCGTCGCAGACGGATCAGACAGCGCTCCATAAGCACTGAGAAGTGGGTCGAGACTCTGGTAGTGGCCGATCCTAAGATGGTGGAGTACCATGGACGCAAAGGCGTTGTGAGCTATGTGCTCTCTGTCATGAATATTGTGAGTCACAATCTAATCTATGAATAATTCATGGGGAGCATCACAATTACTGTTGCTCATACTTTAATTCTGTCATCAATTACTCGCTTGCATGTCATTTCAAACCCAGACGACTTATCCACAAGAAACTGGACGTCATTGCCATTATATGATAGGCTGAGGTGTATCACATGATCCAAGCTAAGTCTTCTCGACACGAACAACACCAAACTCTTTCATTCTCAGCTACAACTGCAGTGTTCGAGGGCGGGGCAAAGCAGACGTTGTTCGCCGGTAGCCAATGAAAACCATTGCGTTATGCAAATTTGCTACAATACTGCGCAGATGTGTTACGAAAGTCAGGCTGGAGTCAATTCTTTAAGGAGTCAATAACTTTATTTGTTGTCAAATTTGATTTTTAAAACTTTGCAGACCATTTACATTCTCAAACATCTATAAACACACTGCATGAAAGGGCATTTTAAGCAACAACCTAAAACACTTTGTTGTGGCACTTCTCACATAATACTGCTCATCCGGCTTATAATAATTGCCAAGTAGTGCCAATTCATAATCATAAGCTCCAAGTTATGATTAGACTCGTTTCTAAACTCAATCATGTTCCCTCTTAGTTTCCACCTTGTTAGGAACAACCAAAAAAAAGAATTCCAAATCCACAATTTTCGTTTATCTTCTGAACTCTGATGTAGTGTTTCAAACCATCCTCATTTCCTCGCTTTAGCTTTCACCTCCTCAAATAGAAGCTGCCTTGAAGCAGCACTCAGTCGGTCAGTTGAATCCAAGTCAGCTGACCGTGTTACAGATCCAGTCTGTTACTTTTTCCAAAATATACTCCGTATGGGTTTTGTCTGACTTCTGTTTTTAAGGAGGGAAAAGCCCCTCAGGGGAAAAAAGTTTTCCATTCCAGACACTTGGTTGGTTTTGAAGAACATTCTATAAAGGGGAAACATTCCATTATCCCCAGTTTCCTGTCAGGCAGCTTCTGTCCTACTGCTGACAACATGAGTTGGCAGGGGTTTCAGTCTGGCATTATTATATGTTTTAAGTACTGTTGAGCAGGCTGAAGAAGGTAATGATTCAGAAGCTAATTTTCAATGTTAGACACAAAGCAAACTATGTTTAGCTCTCGTTCACATTTCAGTGAGAGCCTTACTGTCTGCTGCCAACATAGGCAGCTACATTAGTTACACTCACCATTGTTTGGCGAATTTTTGCGGGCAAAATCCAGTCATTTCGATAGGAATCCACACGATTTTGTAACTCATCCGCCACGTTGACCAACAGAAATCGGCTTGATTTGAAACCAAGTGCAAGCTGTGTTTCATACATCACTACACTCTTTTTCCTAAGTGTGAAGAGCTTTTAAATAATCTAAAGAACCTTTTGTGGAATGGAAAGGTTCCATGATGGATGCCAGTAAAGAAGCTTTATTTTTAAGAGTATACACTATTGGAAATTCTTTCATTTTTCAACATGTGACTGCAGCTTATGAAGTTTCTTAATGAATCCTCATGAGTCACTGATTTGGGACATAACCAGCAGACTTTGTTCTTCACACAGCTAATTTCAGTCGCATTTGATTTTTGCATGATATAAGTCAGTGGTTCTCAAACTGGGGTATGCAAACAAAATTTTGAGTTTTGCATGATTTAATTCTAATCCACCTGAAAATAATATTAAAAATCAAGCATGTGAATACGTAAATACATCCAATCTATTGCGGTCAAAACTTACTTATATCCAAATATGTTGCATGCAGATTATGCTGTTTTAGCAAATCACGCTACATTACTGCAATTCTCGACAACATGTCTTTGCAAAAGTGGGTATTTAGCACTTACCAGGATGAACAACAAATAATCTATAAACACAGGCTGTGCATAGAGATCGATTTAAGACTCAAAGTCTCTTCGATACGAAAACCCTGTGAGTTCTTGTTTTTAATGTTGAAAATATATTATAAGAGCAAGAATGCAATTTTTTCCCCAAATATCCACACGATTGCAAATGTGACATTGATTGTATATAACAGTTGAGCAAAAAAGGGTAATATTAAGAGATAAACATCTTAAATGGAGTATCATCAGTGCTGTTTGCTCAATATTGCAACGAAATAATACGAAAGCCACAAAAGAACTGCAACACACATCAATCTGCGGCTCTGAATGAATCGAGTAAATGATTCAATGACTCATTCGTCGAAGCAGCCACTCGCTTCATTACTGAATGAATCGAGTAAATGATTCAATGGCTCATTCATCGAAGCAGCCACTCGCTTCATTACTGAATGAATCGAGTAAATGATTCAATGACTCATTCATCGATGCAGCCACTCGCTTCGTTACTGAATGAATCGAGTAAATGATTCAATGACTCATTCATCGATGCAGCCACTCGCTTCGTTACTGAATGAATGAATAAATGACTCGATGACTCATACATTAAGACAGTCACTTACTGCCACCTACTGGTGGTTTTAGTTTAAAAGTATCACTTTGTTTTTAACATCATTGCTTATTTCTCTATTGAACCTTTTTTATTTAAAAAAAAAAAAAAAAAGTAAAAAATAAATACACTGGAAAATCATTTTAAGAGGGCAACTATTGTCCCTTGATTGGAAAGCTGTGGCTGCAGTCTTAGTGGAAGAGATGGGGTGCGCAAAAAGACGTTAAATGCTTCAGGGGTACTCCACTGTAAAAAGTTTGAGAACCACTGCTCTAAGCTAACAACGAAATAAAAAATGCAAAGCACACACACATATTGGGTGAAATTTCTCTCAGCTAACCTTTCACTGTGATGTCTGGAAACACTGAATCTTTGATCTTTTCTTTCGAGATTCTCTTGGGAAAAATTGAAAGAGTGTTACAACTTCCAACACATGTTAATCTGAGATTTTTCATCAGCTGCAAAAAGAGCCCACCCCCAAATCTCTGTGATATTCTAATCTCTATATGGCTCAGCTCTCTCATTAAATAAATCCTAAAGAAGATGATGTGTTTTATCATCCGTCTGACAAAAATAGCCTAATTGCTAGGGCTGGCGGTATATCGCATTTTAACGATACAGTGGGGAGAACCCATTTTATACACTTTTGATTTTGGCACTTACAAAGCATGTAGAAGTCTGTCATTTTTATCATCGGTACTCTTCAACTGTGTGTGACGGAATCTAAAACAAAAAATCCAGAAAATCACATTGTATGATTTTTAAATAATTAATTTGCATTTTATGGCATGACATAAGTTTTTGAGACCTGTTAGTTTTTCTTTAAGAAGCCCTCCTGTTCTCCTCTCATTACCTGTATTAACTGCACCTGTTTGAACTTGTTACTGTATAAAAGACACCTGTCCACACACTCCATCAAACAGACTCCAACCTCTCCACAATGGCCAAGACCAGAGAGCTGTGTGAGGACATCAGGGATAAAACTGTAGACCTGCACAAGTCTGGGATGGGCTACAGGACAATAGGCAAGAGCTTGGTGAGAAGGAACAACTGTTGGCCCAATTATTAGAAAACGGAAGAAGTTCAAGATGACGGTCAATCTCCCTCGGTCTGGGGTAAGATCTCACCTCGTGGAGCATCAATGATCATGAAGAAGGTGAGGGATCAACCCAGAACTACACGGCAGGATCTGGTCAATGACCTGAAGAGAGCTGGGACCACAGTCTCAAAGAAAACCATTAGTAACACAGTACGACGTCATGTCCAGGCCCGTCTGAAGTTTGCCAATGACCATCTGGATGATCCAGAGGAATGGGAGAAGGTCATGTGGTCTGATGAGACAAAAATAGAGCTTTTTGGTCTAAACTCCACTCACCGTGTTTTGAGGAAGTAGGAGGATGAGAACAACTCCAAGAACACCATCCCAACCGTGAAGCATGGAGGTGGAAACATCAAACTTTGGGGATGCTTTTCTGCAAAGAGGACGGGACGACTGCACCGTATTGAGGGGAGGATGGATGGGGCCATGTATCACGAGATCATGGCCAACAACCTCCTTCCCTCAGTAAGAGCTTTGAAGATGGGTTGTGGCTGGGTCTTCCAGCATGATAACGACCCGAAACACACGGCCAGGGAAACTAAGAAGCATCTCAGTGGCCTAGCCAGTCTCCAGACCTGAACCCAATGGAAAATCTTTGGAGGGAGCTGAAAGTCTGTATTGCCCAGCGACAGCCCGAAACCTGAAGGATCTGGAGAAGGTCCGTATGGAGGAGTGGGCCGAAATCCCTACTGGAGTGTGTGCAAACCTGGTGAAGAACTACAGGAAACGTGTGATCTCTGTAATTGCAAACAAAGGTTTCTGTACCAAATATTAAATTCTGCTTTTCTGATGTATCAAATACGTATGTCATGCAATAAAATGCAAATTAATTACTTAAAAATCATACAATGTGATTTTCTGGATTTTTGTTTTAGATTCCATCACTCACAGGGAAATGGGATGAGGCAATACGGTTTATATCGACGGACAATAATGATATCACGAGCAGCACAGAGTGAGCTACATAATCCGATTTGTCTAGACACTGTTTGACATGACATGCATATTATTAAGGGCTTCAAAATGACTCATAAGATACAGTTAACACGTAGCTTTTTACCCCGTAAGGTACAGATGCCTGTTTAATGTGTTTGAGACGTGGTGTTTTCCTCATATTTCCACATTCTAATATTTCCACTTTGCTGTCAGGAGTGGATGCGTGCCAAACAGACGGAGCGTAATAGAGCAGGACCGCCACAATTCTGAATAAAATATACATTTTGCTAAAATATTTGTTGTTGGACTATAAATGTGCCATATGTAGAATTGTAAACCTACAAGTAAGTGTATTTTTAGGATAGTTGGGTAGTCAGATGGCATATAGCTAATTAGCCTGTGCTTTTGTTTTTATTAATTTTCAATTTTAGTTTAGTGAATTATTATAAGCTTTTAGATTGTAATGTTAGAAAGTAATGTGATTTTAGCTCATATAGCATAGCCTACATGGCAACATTCACTATATTTGTTTTCATAGACTTCATTATGAAATTTATTTGTATAGTACAACATTGGGCAGGATGTGAAAAATCTTTTCTTTTTAGAATAAAAACAGATTTTTTTTTATATATGCAAATAGAAAAAAGTTGAAAATACTGAGATATATACCATTTCGCCATTCAGCCAAAAAAATACAGTGATTTTTTTGTTTGTTTGTTTGTTTTTGGCCATATCGCAGCTCAAAATGTTATTTATCTGAGGCATTTTCACACTTTACAAGTGTGTCTTAATGGAAATTGCATTATTAACTTTCACTGCTTGGATCCCTAATTACATTAAATTCATTTGTTTTATATCTGTAACCTGGGTAAATAGATCTGCCAGTATGTTCCGTACAAGCTTGAGCACCTGAAACCTGTAAAATATAAAGTTAAGCAGCCTTTGAGTGTGTCACAGACTCAAAGAGCAGATTAATGTCTGCAGAAGTTGCTTCACCTCAAAAAAAAGACAGAACAGCATCAAAGGTGCTTCATTAATTCACTGGAACATTTTGTAATGAGCACCACAGAAGCATAGAAAATGCCTCTCGCATTTCAGACCGCATGTACCTCAAGGAGAGCTTTGATGCGAGAGCAGAACTTCACCTACAGAAGCTCTGTTTGTCAGTCAATATGAAGTTATTTCTGTGACTTATTTTGACTCCTTCTCCGCATAGTAATTCCTAGACCCTATTTAGGGAGCTTCGGCTCCCCTGTCTTTCGTCTGAGCCCTTGTAAAGATCTGCGATGAACTCAGCTGTCTTAAAAGTCTGTGATTATGTGATTTCTTTCTGAAAACAGCGGCTCTGGGATTTCACTCTGAATCTTCCCCTTGCCATTCATTAAAAGCTTTAAAACATTAAGTATTATCGTTCCTTCTAGTCAGCGGCCAGATCATAAGGCTCCGCACATATCCGTCACTATCCATTTCTCTAGCTTTTCTCTAAAGTTTTTGAACCAGAATGGATATTTCACTGTTGTAGGAGGGTTGCAATGTTGGGTTTGGCTTCAAATCTACATGACATTTTAGATGATATTTAAACTATTTACATTTTCATATGTGAGAATGCTTTGTTTTATAGGTGGCAGGGTTGTTTCGGGATGCCAGCATCGGAAATGCCATCAACATTGTTGTCGTGCGTCTCATTCTGCTGGAAAAGGACGAGGTAAGTGAGATGACAGCGCAGCCATGCAAACCCTCGCTCTAAAAATACACCGCAGACATTCGGAATCAACATCAATGCTGCAATGCTGAAAAAAAAATAAAATCTGTCAAAAAGCATCAACTTTCCACTTAGTTGCAAAACAAAAAGATCACACAAGATGTTGTATTTGATTTGAATCACAAACTTCACATTATTATTCTTACAATGTGGCTTAATTTTAAGCTTAAATGTAATTATTAATTAAGTATTTGCTTGCCAAGGCCATTTTTACTCACATTTGCTGCCTGGTGAATTAATTAGGGGCCAAGTGTGTAATTGTTGGCAATCTGAATTATTATAATTCTTCGGTTTCCTCTCTTGAGTCTATGGCAGCCCATAAAATGGTGTGGTAAACATTGGCACACTGATAGAGGACAGTCTGATGTGTCACCATAGCAAATTTGGAGTCTCTAACTCTAACCCTCTAGCGCCACCAACTGTCCAAAGTTGCACTCACGTTTATGCTAATAAAGGCTTGAAACAAAATTCTTTTTTCCTCTGATTCCGTGGTCCTATGATGTAATTTTCTGTTATAATGTTTTGAATTTTCCAAAAAAAACAGTCTCATTAGATTCAGGGTGACATGCCGAGTCGAATGATATCTAATTTTCCCATATCGGCCATTTTGAATTTTGGACTAAAATGCTGTATTTTATGAACGCATTGGCGTACCATTTCAAATCTCAGTATGGGTTTTCAACACCATGCCATGACAGTACTCGAAAAGTTTCAGGGCAGCGCCACCTTCTGGTCAAAGTTATAATGAAATTTACAAAAATGCTAATAACCTTTGAATATATTAACCTATTGTAATGAAACTAGGGTCCTTGGGTCATGCTGAGAACATAGATACCAATTTTGCCATAGTCGGCCAAACTTCCTGTCCGCCATTTTGTTTTTCATTAAAAACCTACTGTTTATCCGATTTTCGCCAAATTTGAGTCAGATCACCTTCACACCATGCTGGTAAAAAATGATTGATTTCGTGCTGATAGACAAAACCGCGACACCTATTGGTCGACTGTGATAAACCTTTCAATCATAACTGAATGTTTTTTCTGCAAATTTGCCCAAAATCGTCTTAAAATGTCGTTACTTGCTTGTAGTTGCATAGTTTATAGATGACAGTACCAGTTCTGTTTTTAAAAGTGAGTGGAGTACTTGTGTCATGTTGGAAAGGAGCTTTGAGATCTTCAGGTAAAGCCGTTGGGTCCTCAGGGGGTGGTGCCATTTTGTTGGTCTTGCTCAAAGCTTCGCCGTCTCTGTCGCCAGTTTTATTTCTAAGTTGCTTTCTCCTGACCATTTTTTGTTCCAAATATATAAAAAATAACGACCAAATGAACGAAAGAGGCCGGGAGCGCCTTGCTTAACCTGGAAGTCCTTGTGACACCCTCATGTTGTTGGGTTTATTCACATGCAAACGTTGATCATGCATATGCAAACATGGTAAACAGAAGCTGGTGACGTGAGTGATAATGAGCGTCAGCTGCGCGCTGCACCGGTCTCGTATCTCTGACAGAGGAGCTCCGGAAGCATAAAAGAGGAGTGACAACAGTGAAGGACGAGAGAGGACCAGACCTGGATTTTATGTTGTGTTTTATTATGTTTGTGTGGTCGCCGTGAGGAACTGCCGCCCTTTTACTTACGTTTTGTTGTTTATTTATTTTGTTATTAAAGTTACGTTGAATGTTCGCCGGTTCCCGCCTCCTTCTTCCCGTTCTTACGATCTGTGTTACAGTTACCATTGCATGTTATTTATATGCATTGTGTTTACGATATGCAAACCCCCATTTTCACCTTATAAATTGAATACATATTATAGTTGTATTATTACTTTGATAAGCTCTCATTCTACAACATGATACCGTCAATAAAACTGCCTAGTTTAACAATTAAACATTTCTTCTTTAAACTCAATTAATTAATTTCATTAAGCATTTCTTCTTTAAACTCAATTATTTTTTTCCATGGATGCAAATACATTTTTCCTTTATGTATTTAATACTTTCATTTATTATCAGGAGGATTTGAAAATCACCCATCATGCAGACAACAGCCTGAACAGCTTCTGTAAGTGGCAGAAAGGCATTAATATGAAGGATGACGATCATCCAGTCCATCATGATGTTGCCGTCCTGATTACGAGGTACACGTGGCCTAACTGTAACCAATTTTACATAACTTTGCATATATAATACACGCGTTAACCCTTTTTTTGTGACACAGGAAGGACATTTGTGCCGCCATCAATAAGCCTTGTGAGACATTGGGACTGTCTCATGTGGCTGGAATGTGTCAACCTCATCGCAGCTGCAGCATCAATGAAGACACAGGCCTGACTCTGGCGTTTACAGTTGCACACGAGCTCGGACACAAGTAAGTCCTAGAACACAGATTACATATATATTCTGTAGAACGTTCCAAATTGTTAAGGGGACCTATTATGCAAAATTCACTTTTATAAGGTGTTTGAACACAGGTGTGTGTCCACAGTGTGTGTACACAACCAGCCTATAATGGTAAAAATTCACCTACTCCTTTTTTTTTAAATCCCCATGAATCATAAACAGTCTCTCTAAACGAGCTGTTCCAGATTTAAGAGTGTAGGGAAACTCCGCCCACGACCCGCCCTATTATCTTAGCTCCTCCCCTCAGTCAGCTGTACACAATCCACCATCTTCTCACCAGAGCATTTAACAGCAGCACTCAAGTAAGAAATGTGTTCTTATTAAAGCTGCTAAAGTTATTCAGTCAAGAGCAGTGAAGGATTTTCTGTTTTCTTTTGTTGTTTGATTCGTATTAACAGCAGTAGGTACTGTATATTATGCTGCTGTCACTTTAATACGTAGATCTCGAATGCAATTTCTTTCCCTGCTGTTCACGTTCACAGACATCTGTGTGTATTTGACAGTTTAAGCGCAATAAGACGTGTAAGAGAGCTTAGTTTAATACTCACGGGATTCGCCATCTAACGTTGCAGCTTTTTGTGCGCTTTGGATGTGTGTGCTCAGAAAACCATATATCAGAAGTTTAAACTTTAAACGCAAATAATTAACTTTTATGATGTTACGCGAGCGTGATCGCGATAGAGAAGATAATCAAAACCAAACAAATTTTTTTGTTACATAAATTAGCAGAGTATCCAAGGCACGGGTTTTACAGGCTCCACCCTCTTTTGGAAAGGGGGCGGGGAGCAGCAGCTCATTTGCATTTAAAGACACATGCACAAAAGCATATATATAAATAAATAAATATATATATTGTTATTATTATTGTTTTAACTCTAAAATTATTTTTAAAAAAGAGAGATATAAATGTATTACTATTGTAAATTATAATATATTAAAATAATATAAATTGATAAGAAATCTATATTTTATAATTATAGGCCTAATAATGATTTATTTTACACTTCAAGCTACAATACTAATATTTATATCTTAAATTCTTCACTTTCAAACTCTAAAATCTTTTTTGAAGTTTTTATTTATAATTCTGGTAAACTTCCACAGAATAGTTGGAAATTGTGTAAATAAAATTAAACCAGCGAAGTGAAACATGCAGCGCAATTAACTATATATATTTTTGAATTAAAACGCAAACTCAGCAAAACAGCTGCATTAATTCATTGACGGATAATTAATGAATGAATAGTGATTTTTTGAAATGACGAAACTCCTTTAGATCAAAAGGTTTCAAAGAACACAACAAGTAATAATGTAATAATCAAATCTCTTCTTATTAATGAGGTCAATCTATACTTTTTGTTACAATTACATGGTTTTACACTGAACTCATACATCTATTCTGTAAATAATTCAAGTGTAACTATATCCAAATGCTATTAAACCCTTTCAATTATTTCAAAAATTAGGTGCTACCTATTGCAATTTTATCACACTATAGCAATGCGCTCACACTTATTTTGCTATCGTAGCTGCGTTTGTTTCCATCGCTGGTATAAGTAGCAGCATGTGGTAATAGCAGTTTTACACCGTCATGCCGATGACGTTTCTAACTACTGTACTGAATCCACCCTTACAGTCTCAAACTGACACCTGTTTGTGTTTTGAACTACAGATTCCTTTCTCAGCCAAAACTGGACGCAGTGTTGCATATGTAAATTTCATTTTGTGTAGCTCTCAAAGCCAAGGTGTCTTTGATGAAACATGCATTAGTTCTGTGGCATTTACACACACTTTACTGGAGGCTGTATTCGGCCATCACACACGGAATATTCTCTCGCATTATTCTTCATTAGAGAGCTAAACATCTTTCTGGTCCCAATTACAGTTGCTGGAATTTTAGCCAGCATCTCTCCAGCTATATTTCATTCAGATCTGTTTGATTCTTTGTGTACAGTTCCCGTCCAGATAATGTGACATATTCTTTAAGATGTTAGTGTTTGTTCCAGACCATTATGTAAATGAAGGCTGGCTGAAGTATAATGGATGTATAGGAGCAGAAACTGGGATTTTTTCTCTTCACATGAGCGTACACTTAAATGACAGCCGGCTGTATTAGAGACTTGTGCTCAGACTTCAGTTCGTTTGATCTCGTGCCATTTGGTCGGCCGCACATGCCTTTTAAAAATGTTTGTGGTCACACCACATAGAAATATAAACAATGATATCATGATAAACAGTCGAGCACAGCGGCGCTCAGAAAGACAGCGTGTCAGCTCAGTGAGGGTCTCTGAGCTTCTCGACGGCCATCGCTGAGACAGCAGGCTTTGTGATGCAAGGGAAAATGTTCCCCAATGTATATTTAAAAAAAATTCTAAATTAGCTTGGGCAGAAAGATCTGTATACTCTAAAAAATGCTGGGTTAAAAAAAGTTGGGTTAAATACGTACAAACCCAGCTATTGGGTTATTTTGACTATAGAGAAACCCAGCTATTGGGTTGTTTTTATCCAGCGGTTGGGTTAAATATGGACAAACCCAGCTATTGGGTTGTTTTTATCCAGCGGTTGGGTTAAATATGGACAAACCCAGCTATTGGGTTGTTTTGACACAGCGGTTGGGTTAATTATGGACAAACCCAGTGTTTGGGTTGTTTTGACACAGCAGTTGGGTTAATTATGGACAAACCCAGTGTTTGGGTTGTTTTGACACAGCGGTTGGGTTAAATATGGACAAACCCAGCTATTGGGTTGTTTTTATCCAGCGGTTGGGTTAAATATGGACAAACCCAGCTATTGGGTTGTTTTGACACAGCGGTTGGGTTAATTATGGACAAACCCAGTGTTTGGGTTTTTTGACACAGCAGTTGGGTTAATTATGGACAAACCCAGTGTTTCGGTTGTTTTGACACAGCGGTTGGGTTAAATATGGACAAACCCAGCTATTGGGTTGTTTTTATCGAGCGGTTGGGTTAAATATGGACAAACCCAGTGTATGGGTTGTTTTGACACAGCGGTTGGGTTAAATATGGACAAACCCAGCTATTGGGTTGTTTTTATCCAGTGGTTGGGTTATATATGGACAAACCCAGCTATTGGGTTGTTTTTATCCAGCGGTTGGGTTAAATATGGACAAACCCAGCTATTGGGTTGTTTTGACACAGCGGTTAGGTTAAATATGTACAAACCCAGCTATTGGGTTGTTTTGACTATGGAAAACCCAGCTATTGGGTTGTTTTTATCCAGTGGTCGGGTTAAATATGGACAAACCCAGTGTTTGGGTTGTTTTGACACAGCGGTTGGGTTAAATATAGACAAACCCAGCTATTGGGTTGTTTTTATCCCGTGGTTGGGTTATATATGGACAAACCCAGCTATTGGGTTGTTTTTATCCAGTGGTTGGGTTATATATGGACAAACCCAGCTATTGGGTTGTTTTTATCCCGTGGTTGGGTTATATATGGACAAACCCAGCTATTGGGTTGTTTTTATCCAGCGGTTGGGTTAACTATGGGCAAACCCAGCTATTGGGTTGTTTTGACACAGCGGTTGGGTTAAATATTGACAAACCGAGCTATTGGGTTGTTTTGACTATGGAAAACCCAGCTATTGGGTTGTTTTTATCCAGCGGTTGGGCTAAATATGGACAAACCGCGCTATTAGGTTGTTTTGACACAACGGTTGGGTTAATTATGGACAAACCCAGCCTTTGGGTAGTTTTGACTCAGCAGTTGGGTTAAATGTTTGACAAACCAGCTGGGTAGTTTTATATATCTCAACTGGTTAATTTTGAAAAAAAGTTAAATAGTGTATCTTTAATTTATTATATGAAATCTTAGTATTAAGTTAAAAGGTTACACTTTACAATAAGTCAACTACTTTGGTTAACAAATGTTAATATCAATATTTACAAATATTATTAAAATCAAAACTAACATGAACAAACAATGAAAGACAGTATTTTTTGTTAACTTAACATTAACAAAGATTAATAAATACTGTAACAAATGTTTTGCTCATTGTTAGTTCATGTTAGTTAATTCAGTAACTAATGTTAACAAATGAGACCTTATTGTAAAGTGTTACCAGTTAAACATGAAGAAATGCCCTCTCTCCACCACTACTCCTGCCCTAATTCGTTCAAACGAATGAAATATGGCAGGAAGTCAGTGCAACAGTGTCCTCTCACCCTTTCACTGTTGTCTCACTGATTTCCTCTTATGCCACAGCTTTGGGATTCAGCATGATGGGAACGGCAATGACTGTGAGCCCATCGGGAAAAGGCCTTTCGTCATGTCTCCACAGCTCCTGTATGGAACATCTCCACCCAACTGGTCTCGCTGCAGCCGTGAATACATTACCCGCTTCCTGGAGTAAGTAAAGTTTCCTTTCAGTCGGTCACGTTTGACGTGACGTACGAATTGGGATATCGCATGAGAGCCAATTCGTCGGTTCACTTCTGACGTACGTCTCCGTTTCGTCCTTCAGGGAACGAGGGTTACATACGTAACCGAGATGTTTTCTCTCTCTTTTTTTTACTTTTCACTTATTTGTTATATTTGCCCTTCGGCATGCTTAGGCATAGTAGAGAGGTGGTAGGAAATAGCATAGTATGTAAGCTTGTTTTTGCCATGAAATAAAAAAAAAAAGTTAATTACTGCTTTTTATCTCACAATTGTGACTTTTTTTCCTCATAATTGTGAGTTTATATCTCACAATTGCAAGTTATAGTCAGAATTGCGTGATAACTCGCAATTGTGTGAAAAAAGTTTATATCATTGCAATTCTGACTTTATAACTCAATTTTGACTTTATAACTCAATTCTGACTTTATATCATGTAATTCTGACTTTATATCACGTAATTCTGACTTTATAACTCAATTCTGACTTTATATCACGTAATTCCGACTTTATAACTCAATTCTGACTTTATAACTCAATTCTGACTTTATAACTCAATTCTGACTTCATATCACGTAATTCTGACTTTATAACTCAATTCTGACTTCATATCACGTAATTCTGACTTTATAACTCAATTCTGACTTTATATCATGTAATTCTGACTTTATAACTCAATTTTGACTTTATAACTCAATTCTGACTTTATAACTCAATTCTGACTTTATATCACGTAATTCTGACTTTATAACTCAATTCTGACTTTATATCACGTAATTCCGACTTTATAACTCAATTCTGACTTTATAACTCAATTCTGACTTTATATCACGTAATTCTGACTTTATAACTCAATTCTGACTTTATATCACGTAATTTTGACTTTATAACTCAATTTTGACTTTATAACTCAATTCTGACTTTATATCACGCAATTTTGACTTTATAACTCAATTCTGACTTTATATCACGTAATTCTGACTTTATAACTCAATTCTGACTTTATATCACGTAATTCTGACTTTATAACTCAATTCTGACTTTATATCACGTAATTCTGACTTTATATCATGTAATTCTGACTTTATATCACGTAATTCTGACTTTATAACTCAATTCTGACTTTATATCACGTAATTCCGACTTTATAACTCAATTCTGACTTTATAACTCAATTCTGACTTTATAACTCAATTCTGACTTCATATCACGTAATTCTGACTTTATAACTCAATTCTGACTTTATATCATGTAATTCTGACTTTATAACTCAATTTTGACTTTATAACTCAATTCTGACTTTATAACTCAATTCTGACTTTATATCACGTAATTCTGACTTTATAACTCAATTCTGACTTTATATCACGTAATTCCGACTTTATAACTCAATTCTGACTTTATAACTCAATTTTGACTTTATATCACGTAATTCTGACTTTATAACTCAATTCTGACTTTATATCACGTAATTTTGACTTTATAACTCAATTTTGACTTTATAACTCAATTCTGACTTTATATCACGCAATTCTGACTTTATAACTCAATTCTGACTTTATATCACGTAATTCTGACTTCATAACTCAATTCTGACTTTATATCACGTAATTCTGACTTTATAACTCAATTCTGACTTTATATCACGTAATTCTGACTTTATAACTCAATTCTGACTTTATAACTCAATTTTGACTTTATTACTCAATTTTGACTTTATAACTCAATTCTGACTTTATATCACGTAATTCTGACTTTATAACTCAATTCTGACTTTATATCACGTAATTTTGACTTTATAACTCAATTCTGACTTTATAACTCAATTCTGACTTTATAACTCAATTCTGACTTTATAACTCAATTCTGACTTTATATCACGTAATTCTGACTTTATAACTCAATTGTGACTTTATATCACATAATTCTGACTTTATAGCCCGCAATTGCGAGTTTAAATCTTGCAATTCTGAGGAAAAAAAGTAAATTTTAAATTGTGAGATAAAAACTTAGGATTATCTTTTTAATTTTTTTATTTAGTGGCAGAAACAAGCTTCCATAGTATAGAGACAGTCATGGAAAACTGCCTGGAAAAGTCAATGAAATAAAAAAACAATGAGTAGAGCTAGAAATTGCTCTTAGTGTGTCTTTATGTATATCCCATATAAATAAAATCCCACGGGATTTTGTGAGACTATGGTAAGTGGACCTTGATTTTGTACATTTTAAAGTTAAATTCATAAATCTGGTGCACTTCAAAATTTAGAGCTCCAACCCATGTTGAGTGTGCAAATTGAACAAGGAAAAAAGCCATACCACCAAAACTGCCCCTAATCTTACCCGTATCCCTCTTCGACAGCAGCACAAGTGTTTTACAATACAACATCAACACAATAAATACATTGTACCTAATAATCATTATTATTATTATTATTTTTTATGTAAGTACATGGTAGTTAAAGACATCTAATATAATGTGTGACCCATTTTTGTTACCATAAAAGCCTTCCTTCATACTCTGTTATTTTAGCTAAGTTGTGGAATGAATAACTTTTCCATAAAATGACCAGTTTTGTCTGATCGCACAAATTGGAGTAATCATTGTACACTCTGAATTTTCAGAACACCTCTTGGCAGCAACTGCCATCGGGAGCTTTATCAGTCTCTTGCCCTCTCAACAAGCTGGCTCTGTCCTTCTTGACCTTTGCAACTGCGTGTTGCCAAAGGCAATGTGAATGGCTGAGATTTCCCAAGAAGGAACAAGGCTGTGTTGATTCTTCTGTCTTAGTTACACTAGTTTTGTTGCCTGCCATATGGAGTACATTAGACAAGGCTTGCCTGCTGCAGCTTGGCCTGAAATTAGGGGAAATGTTTAACACAACTGGCAGTGCCAAGCGTATCTAGGCATATCTAGGCCAAGTGGATACATTAGGAAGTGACAAATTAGTTTATCTTAATGCCTTGAAGTTTTGATTGCTTAGGTCTAACCCTGAACCATTAGTCTGTCTGTGTTTTACACTCCTGGGCAGATGAGAGCCATTAATGCTTTGGATTGCTGCAGTGGCACAAGATGTAAAAGGATTGAATGTGATTGGCCAGTTGCATTTTGCACATTGAAGAAAACAAAATCAACACTGATATTTATATAATAATAGTAGTTTAACCCTGTAAAGTCTGACATGAAGTAATAGTCAGAAAAATAGATCAGTTTATTGAACTGGTTGTTTTGACCCAATGGTTGGGTTAATTATGGATAAACCCAGCCTTTGGGTAGTTTTGACTCAGCAGTTGGGCTAAATGTTTGACAAACCAGCTGGGTAGTTTTTTATATCTCAAATGGTTAATTTTGAAAAAAAGTTACATAGTGTATCTTTAAGTGATTATATGAAATCATAGTATTAAGTTAAATGGTTACACTTTACAATAAGTCAATAATAATAGTTTAACCCTGTAAAGTCTGACATAAAGTAATAGTCAGAACAATAGATCAGTTTATTGAATTCTTTAGACCGTTAACCTTGTCTAATAGAGGATTAAAATTCATAAACCAATGGCGGCCATGTTTTTCAAGATACGCAAATGTCCTCATCGATAATAATTGCACTTTGGACTAAGATGCCGTTTGCGGACTTTCAAGTCAATCTGACCAACCATTGCGTAGTTAGAGCCATTTTCACATTTTTTCCTATTAGAGCGCTACTTAGTGGCCAAACTCTGCAATTTTTTTACTGTTACCTCAGATTGAGCTCACACATATTTGTACCAAATTTAGTGGAAATATCTCATTCAATTGAAGAGTTATAGCCATTTTTTGTAAAAGGGGCTCCGCCCACTTTAAATAGGTTGGCGTCCCGTCGCAAACTTGAATGAAAATTTCCAATTTTTTGAATTTTTTCTAGATAACTATTGATAATTAGTCTGAGAATATTCCTGCACTGGTTTGGTTCCAATCAGATTCCAATTTGCAAAAGTGGGTTTTGGACATATTTTCATGGTGGAAATGAAATTGAAGATATACATTTGTGTTTTGTATTGGGTCCTACGAAACCTTCAAACCTCAAGACATTTTTAGCTCTTAAGCATCAATAGTTGAGAAAATATTTGTTTTCTAATTAAAAATATGTGATATGTGAGTTTATTTGAATTCCTTCAATTTAAGTTGCATTTCTGCATTCTATTTGCCTTGATTCATATTCAGAAATTGAACTGGAATTTAAAAGTCATTCTCAGTTTGAATTCTGAACTGCATAAACTGAATAAAACTGAGGTGTTTTTTCCTCAAATGTGAGCGCCATATTTTTAATATATCATCTACAGACTGACAGGTTCATTTTATGGATACTTCATTTCCCATAATCCACCTGTGATAGATTCCGTCAATTCATCCTCTAGTTCCAGTCTCTTTCTGCTAATGTCTTTTTGTGTTTTGGAAGGCCCTGTAAATGCTACTGACTTGTCGATGTAAACATCACAATAGACACGGACACTGGTTGGTTTTTAATAAATGTAATGTGTTACTGAGAATTTAAGGGAAGGACCATGTGGTTTGGGAGGCTTAAAGACAGATGGCTTGTGTCCAGAAAGAGCCTCTCCTTGTTTTCTGAACAGATTAGTCTTTACTCAACTGGACCAAAACAATTGTGGGCTTTTAAAAGGATATTGGCAGCAGCACGTATCCAGTTACCCTCAGTGTTAGTTGTAGCTGCTCTGCGTTTTTCTCCTGTATTATTTGAGCTTTAGTACAAAAACGGGCACGCTGTCCTCTTTGACTTGAAGAGTGCTGTTTAGAAACTAAATATTGTACCACAATACCATTGTTAGTTTTTTTTTTTTCCTATACAGCTGAGCTGTTTTTTTCTTGTACTTTGTTGAAGAGCATCAGGCAAATATATACCTAAAGACACATTTAGTATCACTAATGGAAAGATTTTTTGTGAGAATTTTCTTTTTGAGGGCTTGTGAAATATTTTCACATTACTCAAATAGCACTCAGTCTCATAGGTGGAGTTTTTAACTACTAAATTATGCATGAATTATGCGTATTAATGTTTTAAAAAGTTTTAATTACCCAAAAGTGCCAAATATTGAACACGCGTGCAATAAAATTAGGCAATATCAAACATGCAAGATTGCCTCTAAGGTCTAAAAGACATTTAACATCAAGTAATATTATTGATTTGACTGTGCACTGACACTATTAAATAGCGAAGTTCACGAGAGAGTCGAGTTCTGCCGGATGGGTGACCTCTGACCCGACGTGTGACGTACGCGTAGTGTAAGCTTAAAACCGTGTAATGTGTCAGGTCAAAGGTCACACCTCCACTGAAACTCGACTCTTTTTCCGGAAGCCAGTGATTATAGTTTATAAAGTTTTAAATATGAATATTTTTCTTCCAAAAACGCATCGCTTCACTTCAGAGGGCCTTTATTTCTCCCCCTGGAGTCATGTAGATTATTTTTATGATGGATGGATGCACTTTTTTGGGCTTCAAAACCCCATTCACTTCCATTATAAAGCTTGGAAGAGCCAGGATATATTTTTTAATATAACTCTATTTGTGTTTGACTGAAAGAAGATAGTCATACACACCTAGAATGGCTTGAGGCAGAGTAAATCATGGGATAATTTTCATTTTCTGGGTGAACTATCCCTTTAAAGAACTTTCACTGTAACACTGTAAACACTCTTTTTTTACACAAACCCTTGAAATATCGAATTTTTTTTTTTTTAATAAAATCAGCTGTTTAGTATGAACAACTTAAAATAGTAAATAGCAAGAATTTTCTATGTGAAGGTCCAAATCGCTGATGCATGTGATTGTGGACTTATGATGACATAAATGTTTGTTATTCAGGAATATTAGATGCTTTAGCTGTATGTAGTGTTTTTGATTATATTTTGCTTTAAAATTTGCTTCAAATCACCATTACAGTGATCATTGTTCCATTTGGTGAAGTTTCTTCTATTTCAATGAGTAGTTTTATAGTCTTTTCAGCTTGCCTATGCCATTATATGTCATTATTATGTAATATTAATGATCAGCTTAATGTACAATGAACTTGGAGCCACAAGTAAAAATATTATTATTTATGAGATTGCATAACTTAACCCTTATTGTGCTGTTCGGGATGTTTTCATCCACTATGGGGAATTTTTGAGTCTTAATTTGGCCATAACTTTCTCCGTGTTTCAGCAAATGGAATGATTTTTGGTGACAAATCTTATTTTGACACATATTTTGGGAAAATGCTTTGAAAATTTTCAAAAACTCAACAGTACTCTGTGGGCAAATTCACTACCCTTTCGTTACGTTCAGGATTTTAACTCTTTAATTGCCAAATTCATAAATGATGTCACTGATTTGGGGAAAAAACGTGTCAAAGATTAGAAACAACATTGGCTTTGATGCGTTGTTAGTTTTTGTGCAGCATCAGATTTTAACGTTTTAAAGAGTTAAAATCCTGAATTTTTTTTTTTTAAATTTAGTAGTTTTGATCAGGACTGAGGTTGATTAATAGATTTAAGCAAAAAAATTTGAAAAAAATATTTATCTGATACATTTTTAAAGCAGTTAAAATCGTGGCTGAACGAAAGGGTCGTGAATTTGAACAATGCACAAGGGTTAATATATTATGCTTGACCAACTTCAATTGTTATGTTGATACAAAAATGTTTCGGTACTTTGAGAATACTCAAAAATGTCCTGACACATGGCTATACTTTAAAGTGTTGTTTCAACCCAAATATGGGTCAAATATGGTCAAACCCAACCATTGGGTTAATTTTTAAAATTAAATTTTTAACCTAGGGTTTGGGTTTGCCCATATTTGATCCATATTTAGGTTGAAACAACCCAGATCTAAGAGTTTGTTCAGGTAAGATAATGTAATATTGCAACCTATGAAAGTACTCAACTGAGAATGAAATGCAAATCCATGCAGTGTGTTTTTGCCTTGTTCTCCACAGTCGAGGCTGGGGCTGGTGTCTGGATGACCCTCCTGTCAGAAACGAGCTGGAGATGCACTCTGCGCCCCCTGGTGTCCTGTACAGCGCCGCTCATCAGTGCAAGCTCCAGTACGGATCCAACTCGCTGCTCTGTGACGACGTTGACGTAAGATTTTCCCTCATATCCACAAATGCCTCCGATTCCCCCCGCAGACAGCTGTCTGATGGATGCCAAACTACTGGGGAAAATGGGTCAGAAGTGTACAGAAGTGCAGACCGAGGTCTTAAGTTATCTGTTGATGAAATGCAGATGGAGCGAGACGTTTCAACCCAACATCTGCTGGGAACTGTAAAAAAAAAAAAAAAGTAGGCTATAATGTAACCTAATAAAACAAGGGTAAGCGTTTCTTAAGGCCTCACTGCGAAGTTCTTCTTCGTTTAGGGGTAAAAAAAAAAAATTTGAAATACGTGATTTACATCCCGATATGTAAATATGTGCTGCACGCTTTCCTCTCAATAACAAAATATACGCAACAAAAATGACGGCAGTAAGAAAACAGCCGTTCAGAAAGCATCTGATCGCAGCGATGTGGATGTCTGCGCCAGTAAAGTCAGTCATATAACACAATAGATTGATTTAAATTAGCTTTACAGCATTAAACATGAAAAACAGCGTCAGAGTCTCTCTCGATTATTATTATTAAAATTTCGATTTCTACTATAAAGCGGCTCTCCGGTGTGTTCATGCTCGCGACTGAACAGAAGAAGATTTCCATGTCAAAGAAGGCGGAGCCTCAGAGCCACACCGTCTATGATGTCATCGCCATGGACCAATGGTAGTTCAAAGGCGTTTACCGGCAGGAGCAAACTTTTCCGGGAAGTTTGCTTTGGCAAGCTGTTTCGAACTCCCGAAACGAACTTCGTTTTGGCCTGATATTGTTTGAAATGACGCCACACCATTTCATTCTTCGATTTCACTTGAAATATATATCGGGCCTTCACTGTGAAGGCAGAGCTCAGATTGCATAATTCTTATCCATCCTAATGTGAGATTAGAAATAATGGTTCTTAAACCCATAGTATGTTGAAAAGCGTAAGCCAAAAGTCCCCGGATGGATTTTGGAAATGTGGATCAGTGCTCACTATAACGGCTAATACAACCCATTACACTTTGGAGGAGGATTCAGCTCAGAACTACAAACACAAGTAAAAAGTGTTAAAAAACTACAAACATGGCGGGTGTGCGTGTCCGATGGTTAAGTAGAGAGGTTTAGATAAAGGGGTTTGAGTGACTAATAATCAACATTTAACCTGATAAAAAATATTTTTTAATGTTATCCGTGTTTCATCTGCAACGACAATGTGGACATTTATAAAGATCCGTTAAGTAATTATGCAAAAATATGAAAGACCGACGACTTCTTTTCTCTCCAATACGGTGGGAAATCAAATTAAATGAAGTGTGGAGGATGATTGACAGGGTACAAAAGCTTGTCTACTCTTCTGCTACACACTTTTTCTTCACAAAAACAGTTTTTAGGGCCTAGTATAAGTATGTGAATTGGGATGCTTCTTTTGTCCATGTAACAGAAAAGAAGAAAAACGAATGCTCACATAACATGTTTTCACCAGCCATCCTGGTATTTTCAACAAAGACGTCTGTTGGGATGCTGTTCTGAATTTCATCTCTTTAGGAAACTTTCCCATTATTCAACCATGTGCTTCCAAGTTTCTCACTGCTATATTGTGAAGGATAAAACCTCTTATTAGTTCAAGTGTCCGGTAAGGCATAGACCACACACACACTTTTCCATCACACAGGAAGTCTCAGTTTCTACTTACATCAGTACCATCTGATTCCCAGCTGTTTTAGTGAGGAAAAAGCACATCATTATTACAGCAGGGTTTGTGTTCCAACTAGAAGAACGACTGAACATGAAGAGCTCTTTACCTGGAAATCACAATATGTTTCACCTACTGTAAGCTAGCTGAACAATGAGGGGAAAACAGCATATCTGGTTTGTTTGGCATCCTGCAGAATTGAAATGGGGAAAAGGGCATCAGATTGCAGAGTTGTTGTCGGTCATGTCAAATCACTTCTGCTGCAGCTGTTGGCAGATACTAGGCATCTTTCAATTACTGTCCAAATGTCACAGCGAAAGAGTTGCCACACGGTCCTTCGGACGCTGATAAAGCCAGACTTCAGTTTCCTTATCAGAGCTATTACAGTTCAAAACATCAAACCAGAGGAAATTGCAGAGGTTTAGAAATGCAGTTAATACACCACACACAAGGTTTGCCATTTCGTAAAAGTTTTAGCATTAATGCTCTTATAGCTATTTACAGCACACAACTCCACCAATTTGGGTTGTTTTCAACCCAAGGGCTGGGTAAATATAAGACAGGACACATGTTGGGTTAATTTTATCCTGCAAATTGGGTTGTTTGTTTAACACAGCAGAATGGGTGGATTCATTTTACTATAAAACTAGCTTATTATTCACACATACTCCACACCACCACTGGTTTGCATGGTAATTCCTTTATATTCCAATCATATTTTCTAGTATTGCATATTTTATATTGTTTTAATACATATTGCCTACATTTGAGCTCGTTTAACAAATATTAGAAGTCAAATTAAACATTTAGAAGTAATTCAAGTGTAATGG
Organism: Zacco platypus; assembly: GCA_038088235.1. Lineage (NCBI taxonomy): Eukaryota > Metazoa > Chordata > Actinopteri > Cypriniformes > Xenocyprididae > Zacco > Zacco platypus. Next base: position 2,069,527 of record CM076085.1, on the reverse strand, counting down.
ACGAGTCTTTGTTGTTTCCACTGTAAAAACTCGTGCCGGAGATGTCTCGCTTTCGGCGGGGGAACCGCTAACTTCAGACCGCCTGTGTTTCATTCGTAGCCGAAGTATCCTGTGACTGACTCCATAACCTGAACATAAATAATCAGTGTCCAATTCTGAGAACATATTTTAACATCCTGAATATTTATATTCTATCTTTTTGAATAAAATCAAACAATTTTATGCAAGGCATCCGGTGTTTCCATCAAAAAGAAGGAAAAGATGAAACACTCGTTTAAGGGACTCACGTCACGCCCTTGTATGTTACTTTTCATGAAATTAAACGATATACAGAACAATCAAGAATAAAACGTACACAAACCTGTATTTTACTGAAGACATGTGGCAATTTGACGGAGCTGCACTGATCTCTCCTGAAGAGGGCGCAAAAACTAAAATAACTCAACCCTTGGGTTATTACATCTGACCCAGGATCTGGGTAACACAAAAACTACCCAAACACTGGGTTATAATATCTGACCCAGGATCTGGGTAACACAAAAACTACCCAAACACTGGGTCATTACATCTGACCCAGGATCTGGGTAACACAAAAACTACCCAAACACTGGGTTATTACATCTGACCCAGGATCTGGGTAACACAAAAACTACCCAAACACTGGGTTGTTACATCTGACCCAGGATCTGGGTAACACAAAAACTACCAAAACACTGGGTTATTACATCTGACCTAGGATCTGGGTAACACAAAAACTACCCAAACACTGGGTTATAATATCTGACCCAGGATCTGGGTAACACAAAAACTACCCAAACACTGGGTCATTACATCTGACCCAGGATCTGGGTAACACAAAAACTACCCAAACACTGGGTTGTTACATCTGACCCAGGATCTGGGTAACACAAAAACTACCAAAACACTGGGTTATTACATCTGACCCAGGATCTGGGTAACACAAAAACTACCCAAACGCTGGGTTATTACATCTGACCCGGGATCTGGGTAACACAAAAACTACCCAAACACTGGGTTATTACATCTGACCCAGGATCTGGGTAACACAAAAACTACCCAAACGCTGGGTTATTACATCTGACCCGGGATCTAGGTAACACAAAAACTACCCAAACGCTGGGTTATTACATCTGACCCAGGATCTGGGTAACACAAAAACTACCCAAACGCTGGGTTTTAATATCTGACCCAGGATCTGGGTAACACAAAAACTACCCAAACGCTGGGTTATTACATCTGACCCAGGATCTGGGTAACACAAAAACTACCCAAACGCTGGGTTATAATATCTGACCCGGGATCTGGGTAACACAAAAACTACCCAAACACTGGGTTATTACATCTGACCCAGGATCTGGGTAACACAAAAACTACCCAAACGCTGGGTTATTACATCTGACCCGGGATCTAGGTAACACAAAAACTACCCAAACGCTGGGTTATTACATCTGACCCGGGATCTGGGTAACACAAAAACTACCCAAACACTGGGTTATAACATCTGACCCAGGATCTGGGTAACACAAAAACTACCCAAACACTGGGTTATTGAATCTGACCCAGGATCTGAGTAACACAAAAACTACCCAAACACTGGGTTATAACATCTGACCCAGGATCTGGGTAACACAAAAACTACCCAAACACTGGGTTATTGAATCTGACCCAGGATCTGGGTAACACAAAAACTACCCAAACACTGGGTTATAACATCTGACCCAGGATCTGGGTAACACAAAAACTACCCAAACACCGGGTTATAACATCTGACCCAGGATCTGGGTAACACAAAAACTACCCAAACACTGGGTTATAACATCTGACCCAGGATCTGGGTAACACAAAAACTACCCAAACACTGGGTTATTACATCTGACCCGGGATCTGGGTAACACAAAAACTACCCAAACACCGGGTTATTACATCTGACCCGGGATCTAGGTAACACAAAAGCTACCCAAACGCTGGGTTATTACATCTGACCCGGGATCTGGGTAACACAAAAACTACCCAAACGCTGGGTTATAATATCTGACCCAGGATCTGGGTAACACAAAAACTACCCAAACACTGGGTTATTACATCTGACCCGGGATCTGGGTAACACAAAAACTACCCAAACACTGGGTTATTGAATCTGACCCAGGATCTGAGTAACACAAAAACTACCCAAACACCGGGTTATAACATCTGACCCAGGATCTGGGTAACACAAAAACTACCCAAACACTGGGTTATTGAATCTGACCCAGGATCTGAGTAACACAAAAACTACCCAAACACTGGGTTATAACATCTGACCCAGGATCTGGGTAACACAAAAACTACCCAAACACTGGGTTATTGAATCTGACCCAGGATCTGGGTAACACAAAAACTACCCAAACACTGGGTTATAACATCTGACCCAGGATCTGGGTAACACAAAAACTACCCAAACACCGGGTTATAACATCTGACCCAGGATCTGGGTAACACAAAAACTACCCAAACACTGGGTTATAACATCTGACCCAGGATCTGGGTAACACAAAAACTACCCAAACGCTGGGTTGTTACGTCTGACCCAGGATCTGGGTAACACAAAAACTACCCAAACGCTGGGTTGTTATGTCTGCCCAGGATCTGGGTAACACAAAAACTACCCAAACACTGGGTTATTGAATCTGACCCAGGATCTGAGTAACACAAAAATTACCCAAACACTGGGTTATAACATCTGACCCAGGATCTGGGTAACACAAAAACTACCCAAACGCTGGGTTGTTACGTCTGACCCAGGATCTGGGTAACACAAACCTACCCAAACACTGGGTTAATACGTCTGACCCAAGATCTGGGTAACACAAAAACTACCCAAACACTGGGTTACTACATCTGTCAGGATTACCTGCTGGAGTGCCATTTAACAGCCACTCCACGTCGAACTATTGCTTCACCATCAGACTCCATTTCCCACAATTCACCCGTTACAGACTTCGCACACACACACACTACATTTCTTATTACCCCGTACCTTGACACTGATCACCCCATCCAGCTGCAAGGCATTACCTGGACTATTTCAGTTGCGTTCAGTCTTGTCTTTGTTGCGAGGTCTTGTATTACCACGGTTTGCATTTCTGAGCGTTTATTCCTGTTTTGTCTGCCTGTCGTGACCCAGTCTTGTTCCCCATTGATGATTGTTCTCTGCCTGCCTATTTGCTTTGTTTTTTGATGCTACCTGTCTCGACCTACTGCCTGTATTACGACCACGATTCTGCCTGTCCTTTGCCGTTCCTGTTTGCTGTCGTTTTGACATCTGACCCAGGATCTGGGTAACACAAAAACTACCCAAAAGCTGGGTTATTACGTCTGACCCAGGATCTTTTATAGCTTAGAGTAACAATATGTACCTTTAAGGTAAAGATGGTACATACCTATATGGGCAAATAAACTCGTGAAATATTATTATGGTACAGTGTTATCAAAATGAAGTGTCGTCAGTTTGAATACAAAACGTCTGGATGCTTTACGCACTATTTACGTGTGCTTGGAAGCAAAAATTTAAATATAAAAGCTTTGATCTTAAACACAACCGCAATTCATTATCATTAGTACCGCAATTCATTTAGCATCTCAACCGACTTGAATCGTCACATATTTTAATCGATTTTGAACTGGTTTGTGGTGCATTATTATTTATTATTTAATGGTTACACCACTTGACATTTAAATGTAACATTTGTTAAGGTTAATCACAACAGAATGAAGACATTTCTAAAACTTATCTAATAACATTTTTATGTATAGCTTTGAATTATTCTTAAAGGGGACCCATAATGCCTCCCTTCACAAGATTAAGTCTCTCAGCTCAAAATACCCCACAGATCATTATACCATAATGCCCATTTTTGAGTGGAAGGAAAAACAAGCATGTGTCTTTAAATGCAAATGAGCTGCTGCTCCCCACCCCACTTTCCAGAAAAGAAAGCCCTTGCCTCGAATACTCTGCCAAAATCTGTTTGGTTTTGATTATCATCTCGATCACGCTCACGCTCACGTGACATTGCATCTCTTCATCATCATGAAAGTTTATTATTTGCATGCGTTTTAAAGCCATAACAGTTTAAACTTCACACTGTGGACACGCATCTGTGTTCAAACACCTTATAAAAGTGAATTTTGCATAATAGTTCCCCCTTAAATGATTGTACCCTTCAGAATATCTGCAGCACCCTGTGGTGCACAGTGGGCTCGACCTGCCACTCCAGGCTGGATGGAGCCGTGGACGGGACCAAGTGCGGTGAGGGCAAGGCAAGCCAGGCTTTCTGTGGGCTTTAAATTTCCCTGCATGCAGTTCACCAGGTAGTTCTCCTTCCCAGTTCCTTGTATTTTGACTAACTGAAAGTCTTGGTGGTTTTTGTTTTTTGGCAGTGGTGTTTTGATGGGGAGTGTGTGGAGACGGGCTCCCAGCCTGAAAGCGTGAATGGAGGCTGGGCTTCATGGAGCGACTGGTCCGAGTGCACCAGGACTTGCGGTTCGGGCGTTCAAAATGCCCAGAGGGACTGTGTCAACCCAGTGTGAGTTTCCTGGTTTCCTCCAGTTTCAGAATTTGTGCTCAGTCACTTTACTGCAAAAAACCACAAGCCATGGGAGTAGCTATTTTTATCGTAGATTGTATGGGAAAAGGCTAGCATGTTTATGGTTCACAAAAAAAAATAAAAAAATGATTGCACTTATTTCTCACCAGCAGAATGTTTGAGTGTGTGTTTATTTTGCAGAAATCATTCTGGTATCACTTTACTTAAAGCTTTTATATATATATATAATGCATAATGAAAGTATTTTTAATCCATTAAGTTTGCCTTGGGTAACACTTTAGTTTAATGTTACATGTAGTGTTAATTGTAAGTGACACATAATTACATGCAACCAACCTTAAATCATAACCTAATCCTAACTTTAACCCTGTAGATACATGTAGTAAATGAATGTCACTCAGTGTAAAGTATAATGCAACGCGTATTTATGTATATGCGTTACACGTGTTACATTGGTAACACTTTATTTTAATGTGTTCTTGTTACATGATACATGTATTTACTTTAGTAATAACCATAAATTTGGGATAATTACATGCAACTAACCCTAAACCAAACCCTAACCCTAAAGTAAGTACATGTACTTAAAATTATTAATATTATAATAGGGACACATTAAAATAAAGTGTTACCCTTTATTTTAAGGTGTCTTTGTTACAGTCTAATTATATATTTAAGTACAGAGTAATATTAATGAACTGTTATAGGTTTAGTTGCATGCAATTATTTAATTGCATAATTTATTAAGTTAATACTATAGTAACTACATGTATCAAAGACAATAAAATAAAGTGAGTTACACTGTTTTTGTTACACTGTACTTATACATTTAAGTACTGAGTAATATTAAGTAACTACGTGTAGTTAATATAGGGTTAGGATTAGGGTTTGGGTTAGTTTAGGGTTAGTTGCATGTAATTATGCATAATTTATAGTTATTTATACATATTATATATATATATATATATATATATATATATATATATATATATATATATATATATAGTTACTATTGTAACTACATGTAACATATGTAGTTATAAAAATAAAGTGTTACCTTTGCTGTATGTTTGTAACCACAGTTATAATGCTTCACAATATTTGTTATGCCTTTAGAAAATATAATGCATTAAAAAACATGGCAAACAATGTCAGATGTAACAAAGAATATGTAAATATTACAATACCTTTTAATGTTGGTTACAATTATTTATGAAAAGATATAATGCAATATAATGTATAGGGATGCACCGACATGAAAATTTTGTCCCATAACTGATAATTCTGTATATTTGAAAGGCAATAACCAATATATTTGGCCGATAAATCTAAATCAGAAATTTTTTATATAATTTTTGAGAGCCTGATTACAAAAACAAAAGTCTCACCATTAAATTCGTGTCCCAAACACACAATTATAATATTTTATGTAGCCTATATGACAAACCCACCAATATGAAAATTTTGGCCATAACCGATAACCGATAATTCTTTATATTTGAAAGCTGATAACTGATATATTGTCCGATAAATCTGAATTATCAACATTTTATATAATTTTTATATAATTTTATATAATTATAGAGTACAATTAGAATGTTTTATGTATTTTATGTAGCTTATATGATAGACTTGCGCTGCACATGTTGCACTTTTTGAAGTGACTATCATAAGAATTTCAAGCCATTCAAAACATCAATTCAGGCATCTGAAGTGTCTCAGCTGAAGGAAATAATCCATTATTTATCAGCTTTAATATATATATTTTCTTATCTGATTGATAACAATAACATTAAAAACGAACATATATCGGCCGATACCGATATGGTAGCCGATTTATCGTGCATCCTTAATAATGTACATGATGAATAACTTTATAATGCATGATACATAAAGGCTTAAGTGAAGCTAAGTAAAGTGTTACCATTATTTCACACATACAGTATCATCCTCAATCTCCTTCATGTGTCTCTGTGGTTCTGACAAATTGTTAAATGGTGAGAAATTCTGAAACCCATACAGTATTGGAGAGCCTCATTAGACCAATAAAACAGTCACTGTCTCTGGTCCACATGTTCAGAGTTTGTGAAGTGTAATAGTTTCATTGTATTTGGCTTGGCTTGGAATGTTCTATTCTGGCAGATGATTTGCACCCGAAGCAAGTTTTCAAAGACGGAAATGGTTTGGCCTGCTTGTGAATGCATCTCTAAGATGTTGTAATTGATGGAAAGCATGTGCAACATCTGCATCATATTTCAGAATTACTTTTCAAGGATGTGGGAAAAAGAAATACTACTTCCCAGTACTTCTTATCACAGCAAATATCTTCCATTAAAGAGAAAAAAAACTTAACACTTAAGAGATTTGATGCTAAAACACTTTCTCCTATCCTGAGAGTGAGCCATTTGTAGGTTGTTTAAAAACGTTCAAAACTTTAAACAAGGCATCGTTTAATTAACATTTAAAGTTTTGGCTCAACTAATGGTGTGAATTTGGAGGAAGAGTTACATGTTTACCTGATCAATAGTAGATGAGGGTGGGGAGAAGATTATTGGGATTATTATTGGGAAACCTGTTTGGAGACAGTCATCAATGATGCTTGCGTGATGCATTCTGGTGCGCTCTTTTGACTCCCAAATCATTGATCATATCATGTATAAATAGTCCAAATCAAATCTTGCGAGATCAAAAAGTAACATTAAACTTCATTGGTTCCTGCATGTCATGTGACTTGACATCATTATGAAAGCACCAATGAGCATTGACTTGCATTGTATGCACAAAAATAGCTAAAATCTTCTTCAAAAATCTTCTGTTTCACCGAAAAAAAAAACAGTTCAGGTCAGCTATTCCTTTAAACCCCACTTTGAACATCGTTGCAATCATATAGCAATGCCCTTTTGAAAAATTCAAATTTTCAATTGCATTTGGAGCTGCTGTGAGAATTTAATTTTACACACATTTCAAGCTTTTTGGCTAGACTATATTTGTCTTTTTTGTGACTATTTCTACAAATATCAAGTAGTGTATTCTGATTTGACGTTTCATGCTTCTTTTAGACCCAAGTATGGCGGTAAATACTGTCTCGGAGAACGCCGCAGATATCAAACCTGTAACCACGACCCCTGCCCTGTGGACCAGCCCAGCTTCAGATACATCCAGTGCAGCCGCTTTAACACAGTCCCTTATAAGGGAAAGTTTTATAAATGGACACACGTGAATAACAGAGGTGCGCATTATGGCACTACATAGAGCTGCACGATTAATCGTTAAAAGATCATAATCTCGATTCAAACACCTGCGCGATCTCATTACTAAATGACAACAATTTGGCTCAGTCTATTAAAGTACGATCACAGCGAACATTCAGATCTGCGTTCTTAACATCAAAGTGTAGTTATTTCCGTGTTATAAATATTCATATTATCACAGAAGTACTGGGATATAAGTTTATAGTACGGATATAAACACTGATGTCTACAGAAGCAATCAAAATAGAGTAAATCAGCTTTTGAACGCAACGCAACGCTTCAAATAATGATTGTACATCGTTACACCAGTAGGTGGCGACAAGTGACTGTATTTGTCATTGAATCATTCACTCAAGAGATTCGTTCAAAAAATGCTGATTAATCCAGTAATGAAACGAGTGAGTCATTGAATCATTCATTCAACCTGATTTTTAAAACAATTCACTCAGATTAATTAGAATTAATAACATTTTAAATAGAACCTCTAATAAATTACACGTTATTTTGTTTAGTTGTCTGTTCAAAATCGTGGGAGAATCGTGATCCAGAATCGTGCAGCTCTATCACTTCATCTGTGCTGGGTTGAGAACGAGAGATTTTGCATTGCAACACTCAAAATAGATGTTACGGAAAGGCTATGTTTGTGTTCTTTCAGCTAACCCGTGCGAGCTGCACTGTAGACCCGTGAACGAGCACTTCTCGGAGAGGATGCTAGACACTGTTGTGGATGGAACTCGGTGCTATGAGGGCAGTCAGACCCGTGACATGTGTGTTAACGGCATTTGTAAGGTTGGTAATGGCTTTGACCTCTTTGCTCATTCTCAGACTGTCCTTGCAAAATTCTACTTGTCATTTTCATTGCAAGCCATTGACAATCTGTCAGCTTGAGCGTCAGTCTACTGTGAAATTATACCACAAGAGCCACAAATAAATATCTGAACGAGTCCTTGTACGACCCAGACTGAAATTCATGCGCTGTATTTGTTGAATGCAGAAGAGGAATTTGTTGTTTTTGATGTTCCAACTATCCAGGGCTGCATTTCCCAAAAACAAGAGCCTAAGTTGATTGCCACCAGTGCTTACGATGCTTTTGGGAAATGCTGCCCTATCATTATATGTTTTATGAAAAAAAGCTATCACTTGCGAAACACCATGATTACACTTGTTAAAATTAAATGTATTTTTATCTGTCATCCAATCATGCCACAGTACATAGGCTGTGATTATGAGATCGACTCCGATGCCGTTGAGGATCAATGTGGAGTTTGCCATGGAAATGGATCTACATGTGAGACAGTGAGAAAGACCTTCGAGGACAGTGAAGGGCTCGGTTTGTAAAATGAGTTTCGGTTTATATTTTACTGAAAGCAGCATTCATAGCATAAATACAACATTGCGCATTTGTTTGTTTTTTTGGGGTTCATTTGTTTAAATAAGCTGAAGTATTTTTTTGTCTCCCAGGCTATGTGGACATAGGCCTAATTCCGGAAGGAGCGCGGGACATCCGTATCGAAGAAGTCGCAGAGGCTGGGAACTACTTGGCATTGCGCAGTAACGACCCTGAAAAGTATTTCCTGAACGGTGGCTGGACGATCCAGTGGAATGGCGAGTATAAGGCAGCAGGAACGGTATTCACTTACGAAAGGACCGGGCAGCTGGAAAACCTATCTTC
>CM076085.1:2005000-2055000 GCA_038088235.1 Zacco platypus | reverse complement strand
TAAGCATTTCCAGTTAATGATGTTGAAGGCCGTTTGAATGTTACGAATTTAATTAGGAGCCAAACAGGAAGAAACAATGCTTGAGAAAGTATACTTACAGTGTCCTTCATACTCAGTGGAACAAATTGCTATACAATAATCAAAGTGTAATCATGAAAAGCTTCCTGAATTCTTGTAGAGTTTCACAAACTCTTTTTACAAATAAAATTCCTTTGTAACCATCATCTACGACTAAAAAGAACTCACACTTCTCATTGTGCTGCACATTTTGTTCCTTGTAACTCAGAGACCGATATTTAATGTGAATGTATTTAAAAAATTTTGTGTTTTACAAGGTAGCTGAAAACACAGGCTTAAGGATTTGCATGCAATTGCTCTCTGTGGGATGCTTTTTTGGTAATACAAAATGGAAATGTATCGTTTAAATCCACGTTTCCTGTTTTCATAAGGATCAAAACTGAGATTAAAGTTGTATATGTACATTCTTTGCACTTTGAGATAGAAAAGTGGCAGCAAACGGTTGGGTTTTGTTATCAACAGGCTGTGATAGTGACAGAGTTGGTAGAAATTATTTAGAGAAGCTGGATGTTATGAAGCTGAAACAATCGCAAACAGCACATTTATTTGTTAACCATTTTATTTATTTTTGCTAATAGAAAGAGGTTCTTAGGTGTTTTGGTGGAAAATTATGAAGGAAAATGACAACAATTTGAATTATTAGACATCCTTTGTACATTTGAGATTCCAGAGAGTTGGACAGGGTCTCTGATAGAGTTTCTTAAAGGATTAGCTGTCTTCAGTGGAAAAGAAATGAAGGTTTTTGAGGAAAACATTCCAGGATTTTTCTCCATATAGTGGACTTCAATGGGGTTCAACGGGTCCAAATGTCAGTTTCAGTGCAGCTTCAAAGACTCTACATGATCCCAGACGAGGAATAAGAGTCTGATCTAGAGAAACCATCGGACATTTTATACAAAAAAATAAAAATTATATAATTTTTAACCACAAATGCTCGTCTTGCACTGCTCTGTGATTCGTTACACATTACGTAATCACGTTGGAAAGATCACACGTGACGCACTGCTGTAGTTACATGTTACTACATGTACTTACATAATAATAACAGCAAATTATGCTTAATTACAAGTAACTAACCCTAAACCAAACCCTAACCGTAACTCTATAGTAAGTGCATATAGTTAATTACTAATACTCAGTACTTTTGAGTAATTACAATGTAACGACAGCGCTGTAAAATAAAGTATAACCCATTCATTTGATGAATATGAAAAAATATGAAAATTAATGTTACAAAAATGTGTCCATATCTACCCCAAGAGCACCAGTCTGAAGAGATAGAGTGAGTATGTTTATTTTTAGATGCAATTAACCGCTGCTCATCTTTAATTTGACTGAAGTGCTCAAACAAATGACATCATTTAATTGGTCAGGCACAGCAGGTAAATCAATTATTCTATATCATTACAGCAGAAATAAAGCTTTGTCTGTCCAAATTCAAATTAAGAGTTCCCAATACATCAGATATATGTTTTAAAATGAGCTAAGCTATGCATTTATGTAATAAATAAATAAATAGAAATAGTGACTACAGAGTATGAGCTAATAAACTATTATATATGTGTGTGTGTGTGTGTGTGTGTGTGTGTGTGTGTGTGTGTGTGTGGGCAAAGTCATCCAGTGTGTTGCTTCCATGGTGGAACTGAAAGAAATGCAAGATTACACTGTTAAAGGCACAATATGTATTTTTCGCACCGCTAGGGGGCGCTAAACTCTCCAAAACAATAACAAAAGCATAGTCTGATGACCCAGTGAATGAGTGGATCTAATAATGTTAATGGGGAAATATTGTTTATGGATGAGTGAATGCATGTTTACTGTGGTGTGAAGCAGGACGTGACCGAGAATCAGATATGTGTGTCACGCACGAGTTCAGGGGGATTTAAAGAAACAAGGACATTTCATTCTACCGAACTACCCACAAGTGCTGAAATACTACTCATACAGGTCAGTTTATTTGATGAATTAAAACTGTGAGGTCATGCAACGCTGTTTCACTTGCTCTAACGTCACACTATCATACTAAACTGTGTTTGAATGTGTTGAAAGTTGTAATGTTATTCTGTGTATTAATTTGTTGTCTGTGTGAGACTTAACTGTAAAATAGATCAACATTAATATCATACTGATGATATTCGAACACTTCATCGTGTTGAGCTGTATAACGTTGATTAGTCTTATGTATCCTACATTTGCTCACCTCGTCTAATAACGTGCAAGAGCGCCTTCGAAGTTTGTCGCAAAGCTGTCTGCGACTGTTGCCATGGTTACTATGCAGTACAAGCGGAAACCAGGGATAACGCAGATATTACATTGACAGGCGACAAGTGAGAAGGGAGGGACGGGCACTATTTAAAATTGTGAAATTTAGGATAATGTAAGTACACGGCTGAACGAAATATATAACAATGTGGAAGTGGTTTTTGGATATTTTAATATATAAAAAAAAAAACGTACATATTGTGCCTTTAAGCAATATTTTTTTTTGTCCAATTAATTACATGACTTGTCAAGTAATTAATTGAATTAATCGCAAAATAATTGCACATTTTGTTGAGAAATTACCCCCAAAATGATTTAACCCCTGAAATGTCGCTTGGTGTTGTTTTTATTTATTCCCTTTTTTTTTTTTTTTTTTTTAAGTAATCATCATAAATAAGGTATCATTCGAAAGCTTAAAAACTCCTGCGACAACCGAGTTTTGAAATTGCGTTATGGAAATGGTACTTAGCAGGCTCCTCCCCTTAGTGGGCATTGTGATGTTTCATATTACAAAAATTTACTCTACAGTCAAAACATTAACATTTATTTTAAACATTTATCCACAAATATTGTGTCACAAATGACCTAATCTCCAAGTATATCTTTTGGGGGTCACACCAATCAGTGCAGACCGACACCAGCGCCCCGAGGCCCTCTGTCCCATCTGTTTGAGGGTTCATCTGATAACATTCTTCAAAGACCTGTGAAGCTTCTGGACTGTGGGTCGCTTCATCTCTCAGTTGGAAAAAGCTGTCAAATAAAGGTTGAAACCAGCCTGAGGATGTGACTCCGGCTGAGGAGAGTACACAAGATGGGCTAGCCCTCCGGTAGAATAGCGAAGAGTAATGAAGGTGGTAAATATCAGAGGCCATGAATTTTCTGCTTTTGAACTACAGCAGTGGTTCTCAACCTTTTTTCCCAGTGGGCCGCACTACGGTCCAAGTGTAAGTCTCATATCATTTACATATGACATCACCAATGAAAACCAAACAGATTTAATGTTATGGTATTAGCAGATAATATCATTATTAGATGTTACACACACAGAAGGTTAGGGTTTATTTACAACATTGACTCTTCTTGTTTGCAATGCGTTCCTTCATTGGTATGTTCCTCATTTCGTTTTTCTCCTCTAATAACAAATTTGTCCATTTTGATCCCTAAATTTACAAAAATAGTGGCTACTATTGGAATTCTGCCAAAGCGTGCTTGTAAGTGTTCGTTAACTGAGTACACTACTCAGAATAGTAAGTCTGCGCATGTCTGAAAATAATATATGATCGCCAAAAGGATTTTATATAACAAAAACATTATAGTTTAAACTTATATTCATTTTAAAACAAAAATAAATTGTAAAACTTTAAATGGTCGGCATATCATGGGCAGCTGGGTAGGTTTCTTTTAAAATGTATTTCACTACAGATTACAAAATACATGCTTTAAAAAGTCATTTGTAACGTATTTCGTTACATTACTCAAGTTTAGTAACTTAATCTAAATACTTTAGAATACTTTGGAATACTAATAAGTAGAATTACGTGATATAAAGTTGCAATTGTGAGTTATACACTCAATTTTGAGACAAAATGTCAGAATTGTGAGAAAAGTCAGAAATGAGATATATAAACTCGCGATTTCAAGAAAAATAAATCTGAATATCAAGTTATCATCATGCAATTCTGACTTTACAACTTGTGAGTTTATATCTTGCAATTGCAGGGAAAAAAGTCAGAATTGTGAGATAATTATTTTATTATTTTATATTTTATTTTTCTTTTTTTTTTTTACCTTTTTCACTGTATAGCAAAACATGAAAACGGCCGTGGATCATCTGATGTCAGTTGAGATTCAAGGATATGCAAACTTTTGAATGGAGCAATTTTTATAGATTCAGTCATATGTTTGTGAAATAGCTCATTCAGAACAGTACTAAATAAAATAAAATTTTTATGATCCCTCTTATTTTGTTAAAATTATTAAAATGCTGCATATTCTGCAAGGAGTGTGAAACTTATGAGCTGAAATGTAGCTTAAGATGCTTTTTCAGAGTCAGAGAATCATTAATTGCTGTTTAAATGACATTAAAATTCAAAGTAATCACTAAAATACTTTTGTAATCTGATTACCACCAATTTAAAATGTAACTGTAATGAAATACAGTTACTCACATTTTGTATTTTAAATACGTAACTAAGTTACTTGTATTTCGTTACTCCCCGACCCTGATCGTGGGTCGCATTTGCATTCGCGACGGGCCGCACGTTGAGAACCACTGAACTTCTGAGTTTATGATTTTTATTATAATAAGCATAGTTGTCTCCTCAAATTTATTCCCAGAGATTAATAAGCAGAACTGTCAGAAAATTCATTAAAACCAGCTGGTGCTTGTGTTCACAAGGCAAACTGTAAATAAAATGCCTCTCTCTGAATGCCAGCCTAATTAAAATGTTAAGATACTCGTCATGAACGCAAGGTCAATTTCTGTGAATCGTGCCTATTTTTCTAAACAGCTGCTCTCCGTTTTGTCTTTTTTTTTTTCCAGGTGTACAGAGGCAAGTTGTGCACTGTGTGGAGAGAACATCTGGAATTGTCGAGGAGCATTACTGTGATCCATCAGCTAGGCCTGATGACAAGCAAACTAGCTGTAATAAGGGCTCATGTCCAGCCATGTGAGTTTTACTGATGGACGGTCTTGTGTTTTACACACCCATCGGCAGCGGCCCATTTAATGGCTTTTAAAAGCCATCATCAGCGCGGTAAATTCCTGTGATGTCTCTGTGTCCTCAGATGGTGGGTTGGAGAGTGGCAGAAGTGCTCATCTAGCTGTGGGGACATGGGGCTCAGCAAGAGAACAGTGCTGTGTATTCGGAGCCTAGGGCTGGATGAGCAACGAGCGCTTCAGCCTACCGAATGTCAACACTTGCCTAAACCTGAGTCAATTGTCCCGTGCAACACACTTGTGTCCTGTCCTGCAGACTGGACTACTGGAAGCTGGTCAGAGGTGAGCATTTATCAGTGACGAGGAGCACTTAAAATAGTGCCAAGGCTTGATTTGATTATGATATTCATAAAGGCTTTACTGGGATTGTCTGTGTAGCCTTTGCATTTTAGCAGCTCTAACAAAATATATCAAAATGCCATACTGTACACTGAAAAATAAAAGTGAAATGGCTGTGTCATTTATTTGAAGTGCATTCCAATATTGATTTACTCGAAAATCGTGGTTTTGTTCAGTTGCAACACTCCCCATAGAAAAAACTAAAAGAAACAATTTTGTTTTAATAGTACTGACTGTGGAAATTACAGTGGGTTTTATTTATTTTTTTTATGCAAAATTTAAAAAGAACTATAAGGTTTTTATTTGTAGTAAGTGAAAGAAATTAAACATCGACTAGGAAGTGAAAATTCTACTTTTACATTATAGCTTAATTTAGCTTTTGTTTAGACGTAAAAAAAAATGTAAAAAAATATATATATGTAACATAAAAGTTTGTTTGCATAATATATTTACATTTAGTCATTTGGCAGACGCTTTTATCCAAAGCGACTTACAAGTGAGGAAAATGGACGAGTGGTTCTTCATGAAGAGGCAAATAGACACAGGAAGTGCTCACAGTATGAGTTTCAGACATTGTTCAGAGTTGCATAAGCTAGAGTAGGAAGGGAAAAAGAAAGGATAGAATTTTTTTTATGAAGAGGTTAAGTGCTCACGAAAGAGATGAGTTTTCATCTGTCTTGAATATTGCCAGGGATTCTGCGTTCCTGATGAAGGTAGGGAGATCGTTCCACCAGCAGGGAACAGAGAACAAGAAGGTTCTGGAAAGTGATTTTGTGCCTCTCTGTGACGGTACCACGAGCCTTCGCTCCTTTAGTGATCGCAGGCTTCTGGTGGGGACGTAGAGTTTTAGCAGTGTGTGGAGGAAGGAGGGTGCAGAGCCTGCGGTGGATCTGTAAGCAAGCGTCAGCGCCTTGAACTTGATGCGAGCAGCGAGGAGTAGCCAGTGCAGAGAGATGAAGAGAGGCGTGACGTGGGCTCGTTGAAGACCAGACTTGCAGCAGTGTTCTGGATCATTTGAAGAGGTTTGATTGCACTTGACGGCAGTCCAGCCAGAAGAGCATTGCAGTAATCAAGCCTTGAAATGACCAGGGCCTGGACAAGAAGTTGTGTTGCGTGCTCAGTCAGAAAGGGCCGGATATGTCTGTATATATATATATATATATATATATATATATATATATATTGTTGTATTTCTATTATATATTATATTTACACACATTTTTATACATATATATAAGTATATGTACATGTACATAAATACACACAGACAAATAATATATATTAATATAATGATACACATACATATATATACACATATATGTATATGTGTGTGTGTATATATATATATATATATATATATATATATAGAGAGAGAGAGAGAGATAGATAGATTAATGTTAAATCAAAAATTAAAGTTTGAACCACCAAAGTATAAATATAATTTGATAATGCGAATAGATTTGGCTGTAAAAAGTATTATTTTTTTCACATGCTATTGGATTCCTTCTTATAAGACAAAATTCAGATTTTGTTTCATGGCATAAAACTGCACAAAGATTCCTGTTTGACAACTCATTGTTATACAGAACGCTCTCAATTGCAGTCTCATTTTATTTTAAAATCGATGTGAGACAATTGTCTGACCTTGACAGCTCTTACTGGCTTGTTTCTTCCGCAGTGCTCAGTGAGCTGTGCAGCTGGTGTCCGTATTCGTGACGTGACCTGCAGCTGGAATACTGGAGCAGACTGTGATCCGAAAGCCAAGCCTAATTCAACCATGCCATGCTATGCTAAGGACTGCCCCATGAACTCGGACACCTTTGGCAACGACTGGTCAGGAAGTGGAGCGTCCAGCAAAGAAGTTTTCAATGAGATAAAAGCTATACCTCATGACAGTCCTACTATAAATCAGCCAAGGGGCAATGGTGACCTCAATGACATTATAGAAGATGATTTCTCACATTACAGTCATGTTGAAAAGTCCTCTGAAAATTCTATTGTGAAAAATCTTCAAGTTGATGATTTTTACTATGACTATAATTTTATCAAATTCCATGAGGATCTGTCGTATGACCTTGATAAAGATGAAAATGACATGTTTGATAACTCAGGAATAAAACATGGACATGTTTTTCTAGCAGGGACAGATGTCCCCATAACTACCTCATCGCCATCCACCACTGCAAACCAATACAGCACCACCACTATGCGCTCTGACATCATTACAGGCAAGGGTACTGAAGGCCATGGGCCTCAGAAGAAAGATATATTGAATGAAAATAGTAATGAGCTTTTTTCCGAGGACTATTTTCTGCCTGTCATTACAACAACTGAACCATCCTCTGTAGTTACCAGGTTATTTAACAAAGGGAAGGCATCAAACATTGATATTGGCTTAGGTCAGGACATCAGCATTACAAGGAAACCTCCATCAACTGCAGATGACAAGCACACATTATCATATGAAACCGGGCCAAACATCATCTTAACTCCTGAATCACATTTGAACGGAAATTCAACTGAAGATGAGAATGAAGGGGAGTTTGGTGAAGATGTTCCTGGAGGTGAAAGTGACTGGGAAAGCTTTCAACCAAAACACGGCACTCAAAATTATGAACCTCCTTTAGATTATGTGTTTCAGTTTGAGAACAGACATGCTTATAATCCCACTACTCCATCACAATGGAGTACGGCTTCGCCGACAGTCTCACTGAGTGCAACATCTCGCCCATTGGAGCTTCTAAGCAGTGCTTCCAGAAATGACTTGACAACATATGAAGTTTTCACTGAACCAACAACTAAAACGAAGGCTAGCGAACTATGGCCCGATGTAAGAGAGTTTACTATGACCTCAGATAGCCTTTCTCAAGAGTCTGTTCCGTCTCTAACTTCCTCTATCCCAGCCAAACATTACAGTAGCATGACCTCAGCAGCTGGAACAACAGCTCTACCTCCTACAGAAACGGAAAGTGACTTTGAGCCCCCGCTCTTCACTCCGACTGAGATTCCAGGCACTTCACTTGCAGCAGAAACTCACAGTTGGTATTCAGGAGCCATTGCAACAACTAAGACAAACGGGCCTACAATAGAGCCTTGGGGAACGCCGATCCCCTTACCTCTTTGGACAGAGATTGATAACAACGAGATTATTATTGCTCGAATGCTGAGACCTACTGAGCTCAACCCCACTCTCTCTACTTCTACTGAGCAGCCATCTCAAGGCACTAGCATTGAGCAATCAGTGCATTCTTCTAGCCCTCTGATGCCCACTTCGTTGGTCATGTCTTCTCTTTCCCCATCGGTCTCCCCTGCACACTGGAAAAAAGCCAACTGGAGTGCTGTGAGTAGTTAATTATGCATTCCTCACATTCTCTAGATATGAAACCAGCATGGGCTGAGAAACAGCAGTTGGCCACCAAGATAAAAGTCCTTGAATTATGCTGACATCACAGCTTTAGATTTCAACACAAGCATAACTTTGTCTTTCAGGTAATGAAATGTTTCTTGTTATTTTAGCACCAAAAATGGATATAAAGGATTGCATGGCACAGCTATCCATCCTTAAATCAGATAGTAGCCATCTTTCCATCCACCCATTTTGGAATATCCCATTGAAATGCCAAAATGTGCATGAATTCTAAAAATGTGTATTTAAAAAAAGCTTATGCGTTCAACTGACTTTGCATGATGGGATGGCAAAACTGGACTAACCAGCGGATGCATGGCCAATGAAATGTTGTTTTGATCATTCTGAAATGCCTAAGCCAAAATCTGTCATCAAAGTCGTTTGGTACCTCCCAGAATGGTCTTACATGACTGTGTTCCCAAACAACAGGCATCTGCCTCTGAACGTTTTATGCGATATCATAGCCTAAAAATCAAAGGGATAAAGTAGTTGAAGCCCATAACCTCTAGCTTTTAAAGTGACCCTAAAATTTGATTTGGTAATAAAAATGTTGGATAAAAGCCAACTTGGATAAATTACTTTAAGTAGGGAAGCACACCTGTTTCAACAAGAACAATACTACAAATTATTTTGTATTGTAGTGCTCCACAAGTTGTGGGCTCGGTGCCATTTGGAGGTCAGTTTCCTGCAGCACTGGTGAAGAATCAGACTGTGACTTGGCTACTAGGCCAGTGCCAGCGCGCCGCTGCTACCTTCGACCCTGCTCCGCATGGAAAATTGGAGAGTGGAGTAAAGTAAGTCCACATGCATGCAGCCAAACATAATGAGTTCAACGAATACTAAAACAATGGAAGTTGCTACTCCTGCTCTCTTTTTCGGCAGTGCTCGAAGAACTGTGGTGTAGGAGTGAAGGTGCGAGAGATTCAGTGTTACGACACACGAGATCAGAGGTTGCTACGGCCATTTCATTGCCAGGCCACTTCCCCCAGACCTCCTGTCCGAATTCCCTGTAACATCCACAACTGTTTAGATTGGTACACCTCCTCTTGGGGGCAGGTAAAGAGGTTTCGCGATCTGTAGCTGGTTATCCCTCCATAGCTCTTTCCTGATCTTCACCTCTCTCTTCATCTCTGTGTGTTTGATTTTAACACCATCTATGCCCACAGTGTTCAGAGCTGTGTGGAGGCGGGGAGCAACAGAGGCTGGTCACTTGCCCTGAAACTGGGAAATGTGATGACGATCTGCAGCCTAGCTACATCCAGTCTTGCAATGTCCATCCATGCAACCAGTGGATCACTGGATCCTGGGGTCGGGTGAGTTTAAACTTTGTCGACCCAAGTTTGGTTCGAAAACAAAAAACATACCAAGCACAACACAGAACCAGATTTAAGAACAAGAGACGACTCCGACGTATTAGAAGGAATCAAAACACCCAAGCAAACTTTGTTTTCGAAAGCTTATGATTACTGTACTTTGTTCTGTTATGGCAGTTTCTGAAAATGCCAACATCCCAAATAGTGGAAGAAAATTGCAGAAAATTGATTCATTAGTAATTATGTCTCATTTAAAGTTTCTTTCCAGATAAATTTAGGAAGTAACATAATTGGACAATCAGTGAAGTCTAATGTACAGTGTGCCCACATGAACACAAGTGTGGGCGAGTTGGAGTAATGGTAAAGGTACGTGCCGAAACGTCTTTAAAATTGGCAGTGAAAGCTGCCTGTTAGGGTGTGGGATAGGGTTAGGAGTTCTGGTGTAGCATTTCACCTTTCGGCACACCCATTACTCCGACCTGCAGCTATGCTTTTCTCCATGAACTCATTCTGCTCATTAAGTTGCTAACGTGGATCAGGGTATGTACAAAAATGACATTACGTAATGACTTTACTCTATTATTAGGTTTCCTAATTGGACAACCAAAATGTTAATAAATGCATGACATTGTATTTCGCATTATAAAACATCAACTGTGTTGATTTAGCAAAATAAGGCTGGTTTGCTAATAGGACTGATCATATGATAAACTATAAAAGTCCTCCAAACCTTATGCACTGCCTTTTTTCATTTTAAGGCCATTTGATATTTCCCAAGGCTAGCCAAGTTTTTAATGGGAGTGCGGTGTTTTTGAAACGCCAGGTATTCACACAGGATGTGTCTGAAGCTTGGTGCTGATGTGACCGTCATAGGGACAACAGCCAATCACAATACTTTCCGGTGTTGCATGAACATATTTAGCTCACATCTGTGCTAGGGTATATGCATACGGCAATCTGATTGGCTGACGCCTGTGTTTGCGCTTGAAAAGTTTAACATTTTTCAACTTCTGCACGATGCAACGGAACCCACAATTCAATTCGGCAATGCATGACGTCACCCATTCAGAGTAAATGAGAAGCATTAACACCAACGCCCTGTGTGAATGCATCGTAACGAGACGCTGAGCATCTAATTGACCCTTCGCAAACAGTTTGATTGACAGGCGATCTAACCAATGATAACGCCGAATCCGCCATCTTATCCGACAAAGCCGTCAGGGAGAAGCCTATGTGTCCTCACGTCTTGAAACAACATTCCTTCTGATGTTCATTCATGTTTATCTGATGCTATAAATGAACTAGTATGAAGAGATGATCGGTTCACGAGCCGATTGAAGGATCTGTCACGACACATTAAGGAGCCGCTGTACGGTATTTATTGTTTAAACTTCTTTAAAAAATTACAATATTTTAAATATGAAACCGTTTCATACGTTGTCAGTGTCCTCTTTGCTCCGAGCATGAGTTGTCGGGCATTGCAACAGGGGGCGGGTTTTGCGATTTTTTTTACCAGTCGTCGAGAATTGAAGAATGATCAACTTTGGGTAAAACGCAGCACTCATCACTGTCGCTTTTTACTCAACCCTCCAATGGGGTGGGACAAATACAACACCGACCAACCGCAACATTCTTACAGATGACATCACCAAGCGTAATTTGTTGTTTAAAACAAGAGCCAGGGCAAATACTTTACACTGTATCAACATTTTTATACAGTACAGAATGTTGTGCAATGAGATACTAATGCCATTTCCGTATCAGAGCAACCAAAGCATCTCATGTGCTTTGGTAGACCCATGGACTGAGGGTCAGAGAGACGGTGGACACTGGTCATGTAACACTATGTTTACATGTGTTTCGGGTGTGCATCCCGGGAAGAAACGCATGATGAAAGGAATTCGTAACATAGAACTTTTAATAGAACACGGAGAATCGCTGACAGCAACTACACTACACCGCAAAACTAACATCAACGCCGGACAAAGGGGTATAAATGCAACGAACACAAGGGGATAACGAGATTAATGAATGAGATTGTAATGAATACGCTCCGTCATGTCCCATCCACCTGCTACCAGAGGTCGCCCGCTCACATCGTGGACTCCATACACCACACTACATTTCCCATAAGCCCCTCATCCAGTCACTGATCACCCTGCCAGCTGTAACAGGTTACCTTCACACCTGATTCATATCTCACCACTATAAAAGCACCACTCACACACACCCACCTTGCGAAGTATTGTTCCACTGTGACATATCTAAGCGTTTTCCCTGTCTGGTTTTGCCTGTCTTCGGATCCTGCCTGTTTCTTGTTTTTTGATGCTTATCTGCCTGCCTCTGACCCTTCGCCTGTATATTTACCACGAGTCTTTTACCACAATTGTACTAAAGCTGCGTTTGGATTTCTACCCGCTGACTCTCTCAACGTTACAGAGACACACCTGACGACATTGAACTCATAATGAAATCAAATCAGAAACGATAGAAACCAAACAAGTAGCGGGAAAAACAAACAAGGAACACATGACAGATGAAGCACAAACAGAGTCCAGACTGCAATAATATGCACTGAAATAATCCATTTATAATTGGATTGATGGCTCAGTCTAACTGAAAAGCCTTCTTGTAAACACCTCAAACGATCCAAAATGAGCTCAATTTGAATGACATTTTAATTGGGTTGTAAGGAGTGGTGTAGACCTGAAATTGAAAAAATAAGCATGTAAGCGCTTGAATCCGACTCTTTTCTCGACCGCCAGACTTTGCACACATGCGAGTGGCGTGATGTTTTCATATGTTTCACGTTTCACATGTTTATTTATGTCTTGACTGATGAACTGGTCATAAGACCTCTTCTGACACAGGGTCAGCTTTCTCTTTAGATGTGTCATAAGGAAGTTTTGTTTGGAATACATGTAATGCACATGTAGATGAATATGTGAATCAGACTGCAAAATTTAAGGTTCATGTAAACAGAACTTTCAGAATCTAAAATTGGATTGGATTTCTTACGATTGATGTAAAATAGTGTAAACTAAATGAAAATTGTAGGATATGACCCCTTTAGCTCAAAATACCCCACAAATCATTTATTATAGTTTGTCCAATTTTCCACTTTGTGTATGTCCCTTAAAATGCCAATGAGCTGCTGCTCCCCACCCCCTTTCCAGCTTTAACAGCTCAACAACAACAAAGCTGGAGAATCTCACGCAGACGGTGTTCATCCTTACATTGTTCAAACCGGAGTCGACACTGATGGAGAGACTCAGGAAGAAGTTCCAACTTTTAGACGTTTCTGAACGGTTAGTGGATAAATTGATGTAGTTGCTGTGGAGTTGATCAACTCATCACTAGCATGTGTCAACATGTTCATCTTTTTTCCTTGAATTTTTCCCTCGTTTGTGAAGCAGTGCGGCGTAAAATGACGGCATCAACAACTCTCGACTACAACAACTCTTCCTCTTCTCTAAAGCAGCCCAACATAGCCCCGCCCCCTTTGTTGTGCGTTCTCAGGGGCGGGGTTTATGTAAATTTTGGGTTTTGTGATGTCACCAACCCGGGAAGAAGCTCGTTGTAGTCCCAACCAGCCGTTTGTTGAAGTCCATAAAAAGCGATTTCTGTAAAAAGAAATTATTTCCCTTTATATGAAGAAACTTTATATTAGGTTGTTGATCAGAGCTGCCTGATGGAAGATTATTAAAGTGCATTTGGCCCAGAATGGATGGATTGTAGAAACCATACTGGGTGTTTAACAGGCTGGTCTATTGTGTGTTGGCAGTGTTCGGTGTCCTGCGGAGGAGGCGTTCAGCGGCGACTGGTCAAATGTGTCAACACTAAGGCCGAACTTGAGGATGAAAACGAGCATGTGGATTGTGATCATGAACCTCGACCAAAGAATACAAAGAAGTGTAACGTTCACGACTGTGACAGTGCCCCCTCTGGTGAGTAGAGCTCATGCATATTGACAGGGTTAAATTGAGATTGCCTAATTGCGAAGTAGAATTCAAATATGAATTTAAGGTAGTAGAATTAAAATGGGGTGAAATTCAGGGTGCAATTTAATTATTAATCTTTTTCGGATATTACCTCTCATTCAGCGTGTAATACAGCTGTTTAAGAATGTAAAAGGTCTGCGAGCTAGTTTCATAGATCAAAGCACACAATAAACGGAGTTATTGTTTCCCAAAAGAAAGAAGAGATTCTGAACTGCCTGTAGTTTTGTAACAAATTTGCATAATGCCAGCTTATGGTTTTCTTTTCATTTTCAACAACGTTGCCTCACCCTCAAACACTGGAAGAGTTTGTTTTGTGTTGTCGAAACGATTTTTCTGCTGAAATCCAATTTGATGAGAACTGGTGCTGGAATTGACGGCATCATTCACTTAATAGTACTGAAGAAGATCTGGAGCTGAAATTCAGATTGGTTGAACACTTAATCCCTTCATAGTAAAAAAAAAGTCTATCCTTTCCTTTTTCCCTTCCTACTCTAGTTTATGTTACTGAGCAATGTATGAAACTTGTATTGTGAGCACTTCCTGTGTCTATTTGCCTCTTCATGAAGAATCGCTTGTTTGTATTCCTCACTTGTAAGTCGCTTTGGATAAAAGCGTCTGCTAAATGATTAGATGTAAATGACCGAGCACAACAGACTGGGTAATCTGACCAATCAGAGCAGAGCAGATCTGACCAGTCTTTTAACATTGTGGTGGATGTGTGCTTTGTGTTTTGATGACTTTCTTAATACTAGTCATAGACATTTTATTGGCATTTCTAGTCTTTGGGGAAATAAGCTTATGAACTTATGTCTTTTGTTGGTATAGGTGAATTTTAGCATTGAAAAATATACACTTCACCTTTGAGATGCTATGACCACAAGGGGTTTTTATTTTTTGGTGTGTGTTATTGTGAACTGCAGTTACCTGGTAGCATGAATACTAATGACATTTGTAGGTTTAAAGAAATTGCCTTGCATTTATCAGCAATCATACTGAGAGAGAGAGAGAGAGAGAAAGAGAGAGAGAAAGAGAGAGAGAGAGAGAAAGAAATCCACTTTTCAAATCCAGTTTGCTGTTCAAAGTTCCATAAAGTGCTGCACTTTTGGATTGGTTTAGCTTGATTATTGCCAGTTGTTGAGGACTTGACCAGAATGTCTGTGACATTTACGGACCCCTGAATGTTTCTTCGTTGCTGCTCTTTTGTCACGGGCCATTGGGAATAGAAGAAAGCTGTATTATCTAATATATATGCAGGGTTGGGGAGTAACGAAATACAAGTAACTTAGTTACGTATTTAAAATAGAAAATTTGAGTAAGTGTATTTCATTACAGTTACATTTTAAATGGGTGGTAATCAGATTACAGTTACATCTGAAAAGTGTTTTAGATTACCAAAGTGATTACTTTGAGTTTTAATGTCATTTAAACAGCGATTGGTGATTCTCTGACTCTGACCGTCTGAAAAAGTGGAGTTAAGTTTCATCAACATTTTAATACTTTTAAGAGGATCATAAAAATGTTGTTATTTTTATTTAGTACTGCCCTGAACAAGACAAAATGACTGAATTTATAAAAGAAAATTTCCCAACTGTCAACTGAACTGTCCTGTCATGACCTGATGATCCACGACTGTTTTCATGTTTTCTGATAGTTGTTTGTGAGTCATTTTATTATTCACTCGTCACTGCAACTTTTTCTCACAATTTGTTTTTTCCCTCACAATTGTGAGTTTGCATTTCACAATTCTGACTTCTTTTTCTCAGAATTGCGAGATTTAAACTCACAATTGCAAGTTATAAAGTCAGAATTGGGAGATATAAACTTGCAATACTTACTTTTTTTCTTGCAATTGTGAATTTAGTATGTGAGTTTATATCTCATAATTCTGACTTTTCTCAATATTGCAAATTTATCATAATTCTGACTTTTCTCAATATTGTGAGTTTATATCTCATAATTCTGACTTTTCTCAATATTGCAAATTTATCATAATTCTGACTTTTCTCATTATTGCGAGTTTATATCTCATAATTCTGACTTTTCTCAATATTGCGAGTTTATATCTCATAATTCTGACTTTTCTCAATATTGCGAATTTATCATAATTCTGACTTTTCTCATTATTGCGAGTTTATATCTCATAATTCTGACTTTTCTCAATATTGTGAGTTTATTTCTCATAATTCTGACTTTTCTCATTATTGCGAGTTTATATCTCATAATTCTGACTTTTCTCATTATTGCGAGTTTATATCTCATAATTCTGACTTTATAACTCACAATTGCAACTTTATATCACGCAATTCTGAGGGAAAAAGTCAGAATTGTGAGATAAAAACTCACAATGACCTTTTTTGTGTTTGTTCCACACTTATTAGTATTCCAAAGTATTCTAAAGTATTTAGATTAAGTTACTAAACTTTGTAATGTAATAAATGTAATAAAAATAAATAATGAATAATGTAATAAATAATGTAATAAAAAAATACGTTACAAATTACTTTTTAAAGCATGTATTTTGTAATCTGTAGTGAAATACGTTTTAAAAGTAACCTACCCAGCCTTGTATATAAAGAGAATAACACACAGGCCTTTCACATGAACTAAAGTTGTAGTCTCAGACAAATAAGACAGAAGCTAAAAGATCTGGGGTTTTTTTGTTGTTTTTTTTAGTCTATGATCTTAGTCAAGATGAAATGGTATTCACAACCCATGTTACTTCTGTAATCTGTAGGGTTGGGAATCAAAAATCGATTACAATCTTATCGATTCCTGTGTGGGCGTTTTAATATGATTTTTACCTTATTGGAATCGAAACTGGGAATATTGCTAGTATTCAAACAGCACCCAGCCCTAGTTATGCGAGATGTTTTCATTTGAAACAATATTTTAAACCTACAAGCGTTGTTGAGGTTTTAGCTAGATTTACATTATTCAAAATATTGTCATTAATTTGAGGTTCACAGATAGCAGTTCTCACCAAATTGGAAAATTACAAGCAAGAAAATGCTCCCTGACTTAACCTTTACTCCTTCATTTCCCTGTGAACTATTCCAGTCACTTTTTTCTTCTTCAAGTAATTCAACTCACCTGTTTCACGGCCTTTAATTACCATCATCATTACTTTGAAATGTACCTCCAGGCCTATCATGTGCTAGTGCTGAGAAAATTGCTTTGGCTCAGTGTGCTAATTAAAATGTGATTCGTGATGAGCGCTTTGGTGGTGTTTAATTCCTTACCTTTTGAAAAAAAAAAAAAAATTATCCAGGAAATCCACCCACGTTTTTGATTAGTTTTGGGAAAAGCAGTGTTTGCTCATATTTTTTCACCCCAGAGGAGGTCACTGGGAAACCTCATGATTATTTCAAAAATAATTATGCCACCATGTTGTCCGCAAATATTTTCTAGATGAAGCCTCTCAGCTTTCATCTCTTCAGCAATCATTAAGACTTGATGTATTATTTATACATAATATATAAATTCATTCAGAATTTCCAGGGCTCAAGATGATGATCTGTGTCGGACCTTGAATCTTACCTTTCATAGTGTGGAGAATTTCATAATTTCTTTGCATTAAGGTTTTGAAACGTGTTTTAAACTGTATTACTTAGAGCAAGACTAGGGCCTTGTTTCCATCTGGTATTAAAATGTTTTTTAAATACGTCTCCTATCACCACTTTTGCTCTGATTTAATCAAGATACCTCATTCTTATTTCGTCACATTCTAAATCACTACCTCGGAAATGTCATATGTGGTGCACAAATTTGAACAACAAATAAACAAACCCATGTTTTGCGGATTACGAGCAATCAGGAAAGGAAACAAATGAAAAGGATAAAGAAAGCAGCTCTGTAATCTGTGTGTTTTGGAGTGCTTTTTTTACAACACGTCCCACAATGTTTGTATGAGGTCAGTAGGCGGAGGGTGGACGTCTTTTATGGCTGTTTGAATGTATTAACCCACATAAGCTCTACACTAAGTACGCAATGCGGTTGAATGTGTTTTACTCTACTTTAGGAAGTGATTGAAAGTGGACAAGCTCAAAAAGCTTTTGACCCTGTTTACACATGTATTTAGCCTCGTTCACTTGTGATTGAATATATTATACCAGGTGTCAACAAGGCTTAAGTGTTGGTTGGTCGGACTGATTGATGGATGGATGGATGGATGGATGGGTGGATGATTGGTTGGTTGGTTGGTTGGTTGGCTGGTTTGTATGGATGGTTGGTTGGTTTGGTTGGATGGTGGGTTGTTTGGTTGGTTGGTTGGCTGGTTTGTATGGATGGTTGGTTGGGTTTGGTTTGGTTGGTTGTTTGGTTGGTTGGTTGGATGGTTGGTTTGGTTGGATGGTGGGTTGTTTGGTTGGCTGGTTTGTATGGATGGTTGGTTGGGTTTGGTTTGGTTGGTTGTTTGGTTGGTTGGTTGGTTGGTTGGTTGGATGGTTGGTTTGGTTGGTTGATTTGGTTGGATGGTGGGTTGGTTGGTTGATTTGGTTGGTTGGTTGGTTGGTTGGTTGGTTGGCTGGTTTGTATGGATGGTTGGTTGGTTGGTTGGTTGGTTAGTTGGCTGGTTTGTATGGATGGTTGGTTGGTTGGTTGGCTGGTTTGGCTGGCTGGTTTTGTTGGGTTTGGTTTGGTTGGTTGGTTGGATGGTTGGTTTGGTTGGTTGATTTGGTTGGATGGTGGGTTTTTTGGTTGGTTGGTTGGTTGGTTGGCTGGCTGATTGGTTTGGATGGATGGTTGGTTGGTTGGTTGGCTGGTTTGTATGGATGGTTGGTTGGTTGGCTGGTTTGGCTGGCTGGTTTTGTTGGGTTTGGTTTGGTTGGTTGTTTGGTTGGTTGGTTGGATGGTTGGTTTGGTTGGTTGATTTGGTTGGATGGTGGGTTGTTTGGTTGGTTGGTTGGCTGGCTGATTGGTTTGGATGGATGGTTGGTTGGTTGGCTGGTTTGAATGGATGGTTGGTTGGTTGGCTGGTTTGGCTGGCTGGTTTTGTTGGGTTTGGTTTGGTTGGTAGTTTGGTTGGTTGGTTGGATGGTTGGTTTGGTTGGATGGTGGGTTGTTTGGTTGGTTGGTTGGCTGGCTGATTGGTTTGGATGGATGGTTGGTTGGTTGGTTGGTTGGTTGGCTGGTTGGCTGGTTTGTATGGATGGTTGGTTGGTTGGCTGGCTGGTTTGGCTGGCTGGTTTTGTTGGGTTTGGTTTGGTTTGGTTGGTTGTTTGGTTGGTTGATTTGGTTGGATGGTGGGTTGTTTGGTTGGTTGGTTGGTTGGATGGCTGGCTGATTGGTTTGGATGGATGGATGGATGGATGGTTGGTTGGCTGGCTGGTTTGGTTGGTCAGTTGGTTGGTTTGGTTGTTTGGTTGGTTGGCTGGCTTCCAGGCTGGTATGGTTGGTTGGTTTGGTTGTTTGGTTTGTTTGGTTGTTTGTTTGGTTGGCTGGTTGCCTGGCAGATTTGGTTGGTTAGTTGGTTAGTTAATTGGTTGGCTGGCTGGCTGCCTGGCTGTTTTAGTTGGTTGGTTGGTTGCTGGCTAGTTTGGTTGGTTGTTTGGTTAGTTGGCTGGCTGACTAGCTGGTTGTGTTTGGTTGGTTGGTTTGGTTGTTTGGATGGTTGGTTTATTGCTTGGTTAGTTCTCCCAAACTACTGTATGCTGCTGTAAATCTGCTTGGAAGGAGTAATATTTATATGTGTGGCCTGAACCACCAGAAGCAAATGTGTTTTTGACTGTATCTACAGGTTTTAGTGATACAATGAAATTTACTCTACAGAACCTATTCAGTCTGCTAAATATAATGAACAGAGTAACATTTTATACTATTTTTTATACTATACATATAAAATCCTTAAGTAGTGACTACTTTATTTTCCTTTATTAAGACTATATTCAAACAATAAATGCTTTTTACTGCATCCAGTTCATCTTGGACTTGTATTGTTTGTACAGGCTTGTACAGTTGCATTTACTATCATATTCTTAATCTGCTATTGTAATTTCAGGCAAGAAAAAAAATAATATAGACCTAATTGATAATACGGGACACTGCTGACAATTATTTTTTTCAAATAATTTGGTTGGTTGATACTTTACTCTAGATCCATTCTACAGACCCTGGAATACTTGACTTCAACAGTCTTCTGAATGGGATCTCCTGTCTTTGTTTCAGTTTGTTTGTTGGTGTTGGATTGTGAATTAATTAAATTCTTGACAAACTACCAAAAACCTGCTCCTGTTGGCTCAAATTGTCATAGTGTCTGCTGGAGCGTCTCACAGATTTTTGTGATTTTGTGAAACTGAAGCTTTTGCTTCGCTGATTTTCCATCCTGGGTGCCTTCTGATGAAGAATACTGTCTGAGTGTGGACTTCCCCACTCTAGATTTGTAAATGATGGCGTCCGGCGTCCCGAAGGGGCTATTAATAGTATTGTTTTTTTTCCCCTTGACTCAGATATTAATCGCTTTTGGCAAGGCATGTTGCAGATGAGATCCCCTCACTGACAGTGTTTTGGATGTTGAGAGAGGTCTTGTATTGTGTTTGGATTGAATTCTTTTAGCGCTGTCCAAATAGATCACAAGTGGATTTTCATGCCATTTCAACTGAAGTCAGCTGTTGCTTGTACAGTTTAATGACTGCTGTTATATAACAAGTTAACCCTGTGGCACAATACATCTTTAAACCATTGTGTTAACATGCATTAGACATTGCGGTCTGCTAAGTGAATGAATGTAAATGTATTGCTCAGAAGTCTCAGACGCTTAATTGAGTTTTCAGATGTTTCCCCAGAGTTTTCTCCCACAACCCCAGCTAACAAAATTGTTCTAAGAATGTTTATGTATGTAGCTTTTGCCCATTAAGTTATGAGAACATTATTTTTGAATGTTCTCTGAAAGATATAATTTCATTTTAGCTGAGGGAGTGATGATGATTGAATGCTGTTTTTGTTTTCGGTCGTGATTGAAGCCTAACAATAGTTCTCTTAAAGAGATAGAATGTGTTTAAATAGACTATTAAAAGTGAAATATGAGATAATGTTAAATATGAAAGATTATAAAGTAATTGCAGTTGCATTGCATACAATATTTTTGTCTGTTTTTGAAACAGGCCTCCAAATTGCAAAAGCCGCTTCTGCATATCAGACAATTAGTGTTCTAGTTCGGTTCCGTTCACACTTCGCTGGTATTCAGAGAATCTGGTTATGAGTCCTGAAAATTCACAGGTTTAGTTTGGTTATATTCAATCCCATAAATAACTGAATATGGACTCAAATACAAAACTGACGACCGTATTTTACTGCTGTGTGAGTGTGGCCAAGAAATCTGTGATGTTTGATGCCAAAGTCTTATTTGCTTTCTGTTAAATATCATTAGTGTCTACAGTAGGAGAAATAAGTGAGACATTAAAGAGATCGTATTTGCAACTTTTTTTCTTTCTTATGGGTTGCTCTGTCTATATATATAAAAAATTGCTGTATCAAAAAATATATATTAATATGTATTTTAATGTCCAAAAAACTTGAAGGTGGCAAGTAACAAAAGTCCAAAAGAAAAGGCAGAGGAAATGATTAATGAAAGATTGCAATGACATTCATATATTCCTGATTACATGATAACATGAGAAACTTCCATTAAAGAACAAAATAAACCAATTCCGCTAAAAGTAGAGGAAAATCCATGATTGGTAATTTGTGTAATTTACAGTAGTTTCCATGAGAACAGATCATTTGTCTTCTGAGTTTTCATTGCCTACTGTATGCTCATTTGGTTTTAGGACTGAATGAGTGACCAAAAATAAACACAAACTACATTTCCTGTATCCCTCAGACTCCTCAGCATTGTTTAAAGCAGCTCTTACAGGATGTTGGGGAGGTGGGGTTAGTTCAGGCCGGATTAATGAGCCCTCTTCCAGCCGAAGGCCACTGTGTGTCACGGGATTTGGTCTGCTTCTCTGTGTGGAATAAATCATGTAAATACAGGAAGTATGTGTGTATGTGTGTGTGTGTGTGTGTGTGTGTGAGTGTGATGGAACGTGCAAGTCTTTCATTATCTCCCACACTATTCTTTTCAATGATTAAGTTGTAATTAGAGGTTAATCTTCATTCGTGATTATAAATACTTAACAACACTGATTATATCTTTGATAAAAGCCTTGAAGCCTTGGTGAGAATAAGAGACTTATTTTATTTTAAAAAAGAATAAATAAAATAAAAATTATTTTATACATTAATATGGTATATATTTTAAACGTTAATGAAATTAGTCATTGCACAAATCCCTGATATAAATACCCTTCAGGACACATTTGTTTCTGGTGGTTCAGGCCACAATTATAACCGTAACTCCTTCCAAGGAGAATTACATCAAAATACAGACGTTTGGGAGAACCAACCAACCAACCATCCATCCTCCAATCAACCATTTAACCATTCATCCATCCAAACATCCATCTATCCAACCAAACATCCAACCAACCATCCATCCATCCATCTATCCAATCCAACCAAACATCCATCCACCCAACCACCCATCCATTTATCCATCCAATCAACCATTTAATCATCCATCCACCAATCCAAACAAACATCCAATCAACCAACCATCCAACCACACATCCATTCATCCATCCAACTGACCATTCAACCATCCATCCATCCATCCATCCATCCATCCAACCATTTAACCATTCAACCAATCCATCCATCCATCCAACCATTTAACCATTCATCCATCCATCCATCCATCCAACCATTTAACCATTCATCCATCCATCCATCCATCCACCCAACCATTTAACCATTCATCCATCCATCCATCCATCCAACCAAACATCCAATCAACCAACCAACCATCCATCCATCCATCCAACCATTTAACCATTCATCCATTCATCCATCCAACCAAACATCCAATCAACCAACCATCCATCCATCCATCCAACCAACCATTTAACCATTCATCCAATCATTCATCCATCCATCCATCCATCCATCCATCCATCCATCCATCCATCCAACCATTTAACCATTCATCCATCCAACCAAACATCCAATCAACACATCCAATCAACCAACCATCCATCCATCCATCCAACTATTTAACCATTCATCCAATCATTCATCCATCCATCCATCCATCCATCCAACCAAACATCCAATCAACCATCCACCCATCCATCCATCCAACCATTTAATCATTCATCCATCCAACCATTTAACCATTCATCCATTCACCCATCCAACCAAACATCCAATCAACCAACCATCCATCCATCCATCCATCCATCCATCCAACCATTTAACCATTCATCCAATCATTCATCCATCCATCCAACCAAACATCCAATCAACCAACCATTCATCCATCCATCAATTGAACCATTTAACCATTCATTCATCCATCCAATCATTCATCCATCCATCCAACCAACCATCCATCCATCCATCCATTCAACCATTTAACCATCCATCCATCCATAAGATGTTGCCTTTCATACAGCAACCATCAAAACAATTTTAGCTGCCTCCAGTTTTTTTGTTTTTTTAGAAGCATCAAGTGCAGCCAAATTTCAATGCCTGGCTGACATTTGCATCATCATGGAGATGAACTCTGCACACATTAATGATAGCTGGCATAAATTGGATGTAGTGTCATTAAGCCCTCTTTTTGTAATAAAACATTACTGTTCTTTTTCAGTTAATGGTCAGTCCATTAATTCCCTGTTTTAGTAGCTGCTCATTGATTTGTTCTGCAGCCTCACTTGGCACTGAAACTCATATGTATTTCCAATATGGTAAGCGTGCTGTGAATCATACATAACCTGTGACTGAACGAACTCTGAATGACAGGGTCATAGATGAGCACACTATGCGAAGTGTGGGCTTTAACTTTCTTTGAGCTGACAGAACATGACAGCTTTCACAGGCTGGTAATGAGGTGTTTGCGAGCAGAGGCAAAGAACTAGGAAACGTTGCAGGTGTATATGTGAGAAGCTAACCTTTTCTTTTACTACACAGTTAACTATTTATGAACTGCTTTTTGTGAGATAGAAAACACTCAAGACGGTAAATTACTGTATGCTTCAAGTAAATGTTCTGAAAATTATATCGTGTTTATATAATGCATCAGTTTTTTTGGAAGACAACAGCCTTTTTTCTCTGTTTTCTCTAGTTAGGTAGCTTTTTTTTTATTGCTTTTCTACGGCATGGGCAGCCGAATTTTATTGAAAGCCCATTTTGAAAAACTTTCCAGTGATTGCATACAAATTCATACAAATAAGCAACCAATTCGCTGAATGATTTGCCCTGAATGTCAAATAAACATTCAATTATGGTAAAAAAAACCATTCAATTATGGTGTTATTCCCCTGTTTATATCAATGTCACTGAAGTTGATATTTTCTTGGCGAATATCTTCACCAACCTGGTTTAAATTTGTCATGTAAGTTGCGTTTTTCTCCTATTGTGACGTATATCCAAGTGAAACGGCTTCTGGAATAGGAAAATAATGTAGGGCGGGACTTGATTTTGTCCGTGGGGAATTGATTGGATGGTTGTGGTTTGCTATTGGTTGATCTCATGTGAGTGACAGGTTGCCCCGCCCTCATCATCAGAGAAGAGAAGTCTCTGCAAAAGGGAGGGGAAGTTGTTTTTTTATTAAAGATTTTAAAAATAAGAAAAGAAAAATGCACCATTCAGATGAATCATTCATAATAAACACTGCAATATTCCATAAAAAATGGAATATTGACTTCAATATCAAACATTTTAGCTATTTTGTGCAAAAAAGAAGGTTGCCGATGTTTTTAAAGTCATGTACGCTGTTAAAAACACATACTCTTTCAGTCTTTCTACCACAGAATTTCACACATAATTCAGTGTGTCGCACACACAGTGTAGATACTCGCTTTGTAATTAATTGTAAAAATTTACGAGCAACTTCTGAGTGAAATTTAGTTACACACCAATGTTTTCTTGCCGCTTCGTCTACGCTAAAACGGTTTAATAATTGTATTGTATATTGGCATACGTCCTTGCATTCCTTTAATATGCCAATGTTGGACGTATGACGTGTTTTTTGAGAAGTCTATGTTTATACACGAGGCTGAAAGCGATCGGGACATCGGTCACACGACGTCACTCCTCCCTCTCCGAGCCTGTGAAGAGCGCGGCAGTGTGGGAAGAGGGTCTGGTGAGGGGGGCTCCGCGTGCGATCCCAGCGCAGCCGAGGCCCCTGACCCCACCGATGTCAACACTGTGTGATCTCGCAGCGTGAGGATATGCTGTCGTGCCGAGCCGTGAATGACTCCTTCTGTTAGTGGAATCATCCAGTGGAAATGCCCAGAAAATCCATTTAGTGTGACTGTCTGCAACTCTGTAAATGTGCCTTGTAAACCCGTCTTTGTTTTCGTCCTCTCCTCTAAGCGTTTTTGGTCTTATCAGGCAGGTTTGCTTTTAATCAGCCTTTTGCTGCCACACATGATGTCTTCTAACTGGTATTCGGAGAGAAAATATTTCTTGCGGAATGCTCCGGAAAGCATGCCCAACAAAGGAGAAAATATATGGTATTTTGTGATGTGAAGCGGCATCTTAACTTGTTCAATGTCAGATAGGGTTAGGAAATTTCCCTTGCGGTTATTATGGGTTATAATCCGTATTACCGCGGTGTTTTTTTTTTTACAAACCTTAATTATCCCGATTTTACTGCATACAAAGCTATATTGTTGCTTTTTAACTGACGGAGAGACACGTTTTAAAACATTTTTGTTTATTGTTAAATGCCAAACGGGAATAAGAACATGCCTTTTCCAATTTAAAAAACGAAAGAAATCAAAAAATTCTAAAGTATCACATGAAAACAAAGTGTTGGCCTGAGTGAAAATACAGAGAATAAACAAAATATTACTTTACGTTAAAAATTGTGATTTAGACCTGGGGTATCATGTCCTAGGAAAACCAACATATTAACTTTATGTGGTTTCTGGGAGGATCGCATGGGGGTAACAACATTCCCGGCGTTTAATATTCATTTTTATTTTATTTATTTTACAGTCAATGCACAGTGACGAATTGTAAAACAAGAAGGCCACACCCTCATGAAAAAAAAAACGTGAGCACTGCGGTTGCTTTCCTTAATCTGCGGTTGGCTAGTCAATATTACAATATTGCGGTTATTAATGTTTTGATGCACGCAACACACTTTCATTGCTCATCGTTGTACGATGAATCCGAGGTTCAGAGATGCCTCATCGTGAGGCTGTCTGCACTGTAAAGCGAATCCATTTGTGTCAGAAATCGCATCGGTTACTGTTTGTGTCGCACTGCTTCCAGTGTAGACAGCATCGCTGATTATAATGATTTCGTGCCACGATTCATCATGTGCTTTATGTTTACCTGGCAGTCCTTTCTAAAACTTGTCTACACTCCATTCTGATTCTTCAATCGTGCCATCCCTTAATCCATGACAACAACCGCTACAACTGATAACAGGCCGTTTTGTTTTCTTAGTAGCTGCGTAATAAGTGGGATAATCTGGCAGTGGGGACTTGAATCTGAAGAGGTTTCTTTTGCATGACAATCTGCTGACTGCACACTATCCCTCGTCCTCTTTTTATAACTCCGGGTCTTCAGTTTGGGAACCACTGTGATAGAATTACAGGAGTGAATTTATATTATGTAAAGGGTTTGTCAGTGTGTTCCTCATCCAAATTCATCAGCATGCTCGCCCTCGCCTCATCTCACCTTTGTTTCATGGGCCTTCTAGAGTCAGTAAACAGTGTGTTTTACTGCCTGCTGTCAGGAGTGAATCTATTATGGCTCAAAAAACATTTATGTAGTGGTGCAGAGACAAAAACGCTGGTCAAAAGAACCTAGATAATGTCACATTTATTTATTACTGCTCCAAAATTATGACTAAACTTTCATGATGCAACTCTGGCAGTTCATTATAAGATAAAAATAATTTATTTAAATTTGACGATCCCTGATATGTGAAATTAATATGAATGCACTTTTAATGAGCAATATTTTCTCCTGATGGAATTTGGCCTTGTGCATTTTATAATGTATGAATAATGGACCCTTTTTTATATTATCATTTAAAAAAATATATACTTGGCATTAAATTTCAGAAAAGAGCGAGTGTTTCTCATACTGACGGCAAATTTGACATAATTCTCTCTACTGACAAATCTCTTTGGAAAGTCATAGAAACACTATCATTGGTTTTTAAGTTTTATTTTGCTATAGAGAGCAACAGATGGGTTCCGGAAGTAAAAACTCCAATTAATTTTCTCCATAGGGATTTTTAACGACATCTTATAAACCTTTTAAAGACAGAACTATTGTGAGTTCCGAGGTTTGATTGCATATTCTTTTTTCTTTTTTTTTAAGCCTGCATTATTGCAACTTATTTTCAAAATAATTGTGCTTAAAAGTGCAATTCATTATATTACCCATGATGCTGTGCAGAAAATTCCACCAATCAGAGAGTCGAAACAAGGAAATCACTCCAAAAGAGCTTGCCAAAGTTCTTTTCAAGGAAAGTCTGGGCATTTGGTGGATTCTAGACAAAGTCATATCTGCTTGAATGGAGGAATCTTTAAAAATTACACTAATTAACATTTTAAATCAGCAACAAAATCTGATATGAACGGTCCTGTTAAGAAGCTTATTTTTCAATATGTGCTGCACGCTTTCCTCTTAATAAGCATAACAAAAATGACAGTGGTGAGAAAACAGCAGTCGAGAAAGCACACGATTGCCATTAAAATCAGCGTTTATTCTTTAAAGCAGCAGCTTCACAGCATTAAACATGAAAAAACTGTCACTTTCGGTTATAATTATGACTTCATTTTCTACTACAAAGCGACTCCAGTGTGTTCATGTTTTTACTCGTGTCTGACCTCGAAGAAATTTCTGCATCAAAGACCGTCTACTCTCCTCCTACTGACCTAATGTGTAAACTTCAAGCGAAAGCTGTCTGTCCGTTGTCTCCGCTCATGTTTATATGTAATTTGCACAAGCTTATTTTGTCCATTAGATCGAAAGATCTGAAAAAGCTCCCCTTGAAAAATCAGTTGTTTTGCACCTAAAACACCAGGTGTAAACGGGAACGCGTCTGCCTCGTCTACTTGTGATCCGATTAACCGAAACGCATCTTAATACCAGGTGTGAACAGAGCCAATGGTAGTTCAAAGGTGTTTACCTTTACCAAGCCGTTTTGAACTACCAAACAGTGGCGGTTCTAGACCATTTTTACTTGGGGGGCCAAGGGGGGGGGGGGGGCAGTGTTTAACCAGAGGGGCACATTAAAAATGGTAACAAATTATATTTAAAGATTATAAACTACTTTACTTTACAATCATATAAACATTTATTACAACATTGTACAACATTTGTACAAGATTGAGTGCAGGTGCAAAAAAGGTTCATTAATGCTGATGATTATTATCAATGATTTGTGAAGGATCATGTGACACTGAAGACTGGAGTAATGATAATAAATTCAGCTTTGATCACTGGATATAAATTACACTGTACTATATATTCATATAGAAAACAGTTATTTTACATTTTAATAATATATCACAATTTTAGAGCTTTTTTTGTATTTTTAATAACATAAATGCAGCCTTGGTGAGCAGAAGAGACTTCTTTCAAAAACAACCAAAATAGTACAGTTTCCATGCATATCTGCATGTACTGCATGCATTTCAAAATGTAGGCCTAGTATTTACTTTAAAAAAAGAAACATTAGATCCATATTGACAAAATTATTTACAGGAGAAAGCACCATTTTAAGGACACACAGTAGGCCAACAATGAAATTATAATTGAACTGCTTTGCAAATAGTAATAACCCTCTTCATCACAAACCTGATGGTGCAGTACTTGATCCACATGAATCCACTTTCTGTCCCTCTTTCTGCTCCTCAACTCTCTCAATACCTTGATTCATTTCTCTCACTTTTTTGTTAACAAAAAAAGGACGCTATGTCCCTTCCTCGTTTCATGATAACTATCGGAAGAAAAAAAACGTGCATTACAATTCGTTGCCTAACCATCCCTCCCTACTTAACACGGGCAATAATAACCTGTTGATTACTTTACTCAAATGTATGTTATCGCAATGCCACAGCCAAGACAGATGAAGTTACGTGATTAACATCACAACATTGTGCAGGAACAACCAGTTACTTACGAGATACGAGTCACTTACTCTAATTTACCTGTGTAGAACGTTCCGTCACGTTAGTTCCGCTTTTGGCGCTCACGTGTAAAATCATAATAAAGTCATAATTCTTTTTTTTTTTTTTCTTTTTTTTTGGGCAGTACGGGGGGGGGGGGGGACAGGGGTGGCCAGGGACATTTCTACAGAGGCACGGGCCTCCCTAGGCCTCCGTGTAGAACCGCCACTGCTACCAAACGAATTTCGTTTTTGTTCAAAATTGTCACACCAATCGTTCTTCGATTGCGCTTGAAGTCTATTGGGAACTTATTGGGTCAAATGGGAACACAAAGAGTCTTTTTGTGGTAGTTTCCATGTCAAAGTTCTGCTTCTGAGGAGCCTAGACATGTGAAAAGGGTCCATTTCAGAGATGTTTTGCCATTCTGTGCAGCTTTGATGCGACGCTTGATTTTATTCCAGGTATTCACAGCATCAGCGATGAGCGTGACTTTTTTGTCGCTACTCTCGAGGTGTTTCTGTTGCTGTAATGTGTTGCCAGGCTTGAGGGCAAATACCCTGATGTGTGAAGGCACTAGTGCATGTGGCGAAGCGCTCGCACCCCTAGAGACTTGTCCTAATCTCTCACGTTTGCTCTCTGTCTGTGTCTTTCAGGTCAGTTGTGTTTACGGGACCTTTTGACGTTCCGCTTCTGTCAGACCCTCCAATGGCTCGGCCGATGTCAGGTGCCGTCGATCCGCGCTAAGTGCTGCAAGACCTGCGGGCTGCCGTCACGGGGCGGCGATCGCACTGCAAGCCGCTGAGATACAAAGGGATTGCAGGATGACTGTCGTAAGCACACAAGAATATAACACAAATACTCAAAGCAGCTCGATTTTTTTGGACAGACAATTTAATCAGGGAGCCACTTTGTCCCTACATCCTTTAACACAGAACAAGTGGTGCTTATTTCCATCCATCATCTCAGATTAGTGTGGATAAAGCAGGTAAAGTGGACCATCTTGCCATCTCACTATAGTGACTATAGTAATTAAGCTTCATTTTCTTTACTAATGGGCAATTAATGTGACAAATCTGTTCATAATGTGGCTATTTTAATCGTATATTTTAACTGAACTGCAGTCTTGGCAATTTTATTCTTGTTTTTTTATTAATTGAACCACATACATATGGAGGACCGGGAGTGCCACATAAAAATAAAACGAAGAATCAATTAATTCATTTAATAATTCACACATAAAAATGCATATAAATAAATCACTTTTATATAGGCAAATAAATAGACATATTTAAAGTTGCTTATTTAATTCCTGTTTTTAAACGTAGATTAATAGAACAATAAAAAAATACATTTGTAAATCATTTTAAATGGCGTTTTAAAAAAGGATTTGCCAAACGCTTTTCTTTATCCATTTGTCAATCGAGTGCTAAAATGCCATTGG
Source organism: Zacco platypus (assembly GCA_038088235.1). NCBI lineage: Eukaryota > Metazoa > Chordata > Actinopteri > Cypriniformes > Xenocyprididae > Zacco > Zacco platypus. Next base: position 2,024,265 of record CM076085.1, on the reverse strand, counting down.
ACAGCACACACGGGGGATCAACCAATCAGCTTTCGCCTCAATTTGAAGAGCCGACCCTCTCTAGAAGAGTTCGAGCGACGCGATCACGCAAAATGTCAGGCGAATCTGAACGTGTTTGGAGAGGTTATAATGGTTTTGGCTACACACCAATACATCCTGCCGTCTCTTCTGTCGGTACATCCAACGACTGGTGTTGTTCGAGAACGCTTGGAAGTTCAACCATAGCGTGAGGGCCGCGGAGTCGCTGAATGACCTCAAACTGAACCCAAATCCGTCCTTTTATTGCACAATATATTATTGTCTTCCCTCAATTGAAAAACTCTTTTACATATAAAAAGATAATCGAGAGGAGAATTTCTTTCGCAAAAATCAGCTAAAGCTAACAAATCATCTACAATACCTCTAAAAACACGTTCAGATTCGCCTGACATTTTGCGTGATCGTGTCGCTCGAACTGTCTTTAGAGAGTCGGCTCTTCAAATTGAGGCGAAAGCTGATTGGTTGCTCCCACGTGTGAACTGTCCAATGGCATTTTAGCACTCGATTGACAAATGGATAAAGAAAAGCATTTGGCAAATCCTTTTTTAAAAAGCCATTTAAAAAGCCATTTAAAATGATTTACAAATGTATTTTTTATTGTTCTATTAATCTACGTTTAAAAACAGGAATTAAATAAACAACTTTAAATATGTCTCTATTTATTTGCCCATATAAAAGTGATTTATTTATATACATTTTTATGTGTGAATTATTAAATGAATTAATTGATTCTTCGTTTTATTTTTACGTGGCTCTCCTGGTCCTCCATACATACAACCACCACGCTAGCGAGAAATTCCACTTAACTGCAAGTTGAGCTTGCCGATGTTTCTATTTATTGCAGCCGATTCCAAATCAAATATAAACGCGGTAAAGAAGTACCTGGTGCTGCAACATAAACTGGTGCTAAAAGTAGCGAGCGCTGAGCTCCTCACTCAGTCTAGTGTTGGCTGGTACTTGAATTTTAAAGACAATATTTATAGTATCTTAATTTTTATGTCTGTATTACCCTTTTGGATGAACAAACATATACACAAAATAATTTTTCAACTTTTCAACCACAAGGATTGCCGGGTTTTCACAACAAAACCCGCCCAATTGCTACTCTAAACTGGCATAATCACATTTCAGGAGGGATTCCTGGTAAAAATTACATTCCGGGGGGTACAATCCACGTTTTTGGTGTGGCTCCCCTGGTAAAATTTGCATTCCAGGGGCTAAATATCATGTTATTTGGGGACATGAAAAACAACCCGCAGCAACAGTGTTAAAGTATCCCGATTCTGCAGAAAAAACACATTATTATCATTATTTCTGTCTTAGAATAGTTCAAATAACCACAGAGATAAAACTACTGATAAAAATTAATAGTTCGGATATAAACACTGATGTCTAGAAGTATAGAGCAAAATAGAGTAAATCACCTGTTGAAAGTAACTTGACGCTTCAAATAAAGATTGTATCAGTTACATCGTTACACCTGTAGGTGGCGATAAGTGACTGTTAAAAGTGTATTTGTCATCAAATCATTCATTCAAAAGATTCATTCAAAAATGAGTAATGAAACATCACAGTAAAGTGAAGTGTTTATGAGCGAGTCATTGAATCATTCACGCAACCCGACTTCATTCAACATTTTAAAATAGACTGCAGCATTTTGTTAGAACTGTGAATTAAAATGATGTTAAATTGTGGAAGAATCGTGATGTCTACTTTAAACAACACCCAAAAAATCTCAATTTATCCTAACATACAACATAGAAAAACTTAATGTCTGCTTTCTTAAAATACGTTTTATTTTTAATGCAGTCATTTTCCTCACCGTATTGTATGCATTCAAAAATGAGTAATGAAACATCACAGTAAAGTGACGTGTTTATGAGTGAGTCATTGAATCGTTCACCCAACCCCACTTAATTCAACATTTTAAAATAGACTGCAGCATTTTGTTAGAACTGTGAATTAAAATGATGTTAAATTGTGGAAGAATCGTGATGTCTACTTTAAACAACGCCCAAAAATCTTTTATCCAGAAATGCATCTCTAACATACAACATAGAAAAACTTAATGTCTGCTTTCTTAAAATACGTATTATTTTTAAAGCAGTCATTTTCCTCACCGTATTGTATGCATACAGACATCAGTTTAAAACTAAACTGTCCAGATTTTGGTCAAGTACATGTAATATTACATGAAGTAAATGTTTAGTATTGCTTTTTTATACTACATGACCACTAACTAATTATATTCTACATGTCACATCTCTCTAGACACGTTACAATCGAATTAAAACCAAAACTAAATCGTTTTTTGCTTTTAAGTTTTTTTTGCTTTATCACCTTTCAGGTATCATTTATGTAAATAAATAAATGCAGCTGGTAATTCATTTGCATCCAATATGTCATCTCTGCATGACAACTGACAACTATCCGCAGTCTAAATCATTTGTTCTTCTTGTTTTGCTCGAGTGATTCAGACGAGGGCCTGCGCTGCATTACTATCAACTGATCAACATCAAAACGACAAATGCAACATGTTTTGTTTGTCAAGTTGCACTGAGAAATTTGAATTAATTTGTTATGATGTTCTTTTATTAAGTGTTTGTTTAGGCCTGTGCTTATAGCTAACTGAATGTTTCAGGACGTTTTCTGGTTTACATAAGATGTTTTTTTTTTCTGCATAATAATTTTTTTTTACAGTATTTTATTGTGTGCCAAAGTGCCATTGTCGAATTAAATATTATTCATATTGCACTTCTGTAACATCTTTTGTACTTTATTAAATAGTTTTTGTAAATGAAATGATGTGAGAAACTCATTTTATAAAGAAGAGTTTGAAGTAAATAGAGCACTTATGTCCAAATTGTAGTGAAGAAGAAGAAAAAAAGTCTCATGGCTAGAAAGCAAAAATTACTTTTCTAAAATTAATGAGTCAGACTATAAATGTAGGCGTCTGTAATGTGTGATGGCAAACTACAGCATTTCATCTCATTTTGGAACATTTCCTTTAAAGGTCATGTTGTTTAGCAAATGGACTGCTGTGAGAACTTTTATCAAGCCTCAAATGAAATCAGTATTTTGTACTGGATCCAGCACTGGATTTCATGATTTATGACAGAGGTTTTCAACTGGTTGGGCAACGTGACCCACAATTTCCCACGACCCAAATTTGTACCTTTCCACTTTACTCAATATAAGGGTTTCCTGACTCATTGACGACACATTTCCGGGTTTCTTGCGGAAGTCGTCACAGTCGGATACAATTTTGGAGCAGTGAATGAGACTTCATTAAATATATTTTTTGTGTTTCCATTTGCGCAAATAGCAAAAGAAACACAAGTGCTTTCACAAATTTCAAAACGAGGAAAAATTGATAACGAAGGGAGATATTATTTTTACTGTTACTATATTAGAAATACCCTCAGATGAGATTTTCGTAATTTGATGTAAAGGCAATAAAATACTATTCTAAGTATATTATTATTATAATACTATAGTAAGTATAGTGTTATAAATGTAACTAAAAAAAGTTTTAAAATTAAAATATAAAAAACTTTGCAGGATATATTGATGACCATTAAAACGGTCACAATTTCCGCGCGCAATTTAAGAGTAGTTGACAGGACAGGAAAGTTCGTTTTCCTGAGGTAACAAGTTACGAAAATGACACGAATCAAGACAACACGTTTTTCTCAGGCACCCTTTATTTAAACTGCGTCTGACGGTCAACATCGTACACGTCCCAAATAAGACTCGCATCAGAAAAACATTCAGAATTACGTTCTTTTGTTGTTGGCTTTGACTACACACTCCGCAAATCCACTTTTGGATCACGACCCACCACTAGAGAAACCCTGATTTAAGTTATGCTGTATTGAGAGTGAATATAAAACAGTGAGATTTCATTTATGTGCCTGGGGGATTGAGAGTTACTTAAAAATCCAATTTAACAAGAAAGAAATGGGGTGTTTCGGGGAACATGCTATAATTTAAGACCTCATCAGGCCTTTCACATAGCCATTGGTTATGCATCCTAAAGATTGAAACTGAACCTATATGATCAGGTCTGTTAAAACCTCTTCAATCTATTGGATTTGATGGACGACTGTAAGTATAGTAATTATAAACCCTGCATATGATTGCATTCGCTCGTGCCCAAAGTAGTTCATGAAACAAAGAGGTCAGTGTGAGCACAAAGCTTTTATTCTTCATCATTAAAAGCCTGCAAAGAGTTCATGCATTTTGCATCAAATGCCCTTTAGTCTTCAATGGAAACATTGAACTGCAGACGACTTTCACGGAAAGAGAAACAGTGCCTCCCGATGGCGAATAACAGTCCATGCTGAATGTCCTTATGAAAATCAATCACTTGCTGATGAAATTTTAATAGAAAGTAGTAAAAGCATGTTATTTAAAAGAAAATATGAGCAATGTTAGTGTAAAACATTGTGCACAATAATAATAAAAAAGTAGGAATTGTGTAAGTGAACCATGTCATATTGTCAACTATATCTGAGTAACTATTTAAGGTTTAAATCAATTATCATATACTCTAAGATTAGCATTTCACCAACATTAATAGATAACTGAACAATTATGTAATGACGCTTGTAAAACTTCCTATAATTCTCCTTTTCACAAGATGTAATATCATAATATCATGTTATAAACGCCCATTTTTGAGTGGAAGGAAAAACTTGTTTTCGTGCATGTGTCTTTAAATGCAAATGAGCTGCTGCTCCCCGCCCTACTTTCCAGAAGAGGGCGGAGCTTGTACAGCTTGTGCCTCGAATACTCTACCAAAAAGTTTATATGCGTTTTAACAGTTTAAACTTCTGATACATGGTTTTCTGAGCGCACACATCCAAACAACGTGCACAGAAAGCTGGCTGTCAGAAGGTGTGTCGCGCGAGTATTAAACTAAGTTCTCCTTCACGTGTTATTTCGCTTAAATACACACAAGGTTATGTCAAAAACACAAAAGTCTGTGAATGTAAACAGTTGAGTAACGAATGCTGCTGTTAAATGCTCTAGCCAGAAGATAAACATGGCGGACTGTGTACAGGTCCACGCTGAGGGTGGAGTCTATGATAACTGGGCGGAGTCCAGCGGCAGTTGTGGGCGGGGCCTGTGCAACGTGACTGCTTATGATTTATAGGGATTTAAAAAAAAAAAAAAAAGAGTGAGTGGATTTTTACCATTATCAGGTGGTTGTGTGTACACACACTGCCGACACACATTTATGTTCAAACACACCATGTAAAAGTGATTTTTGCATAATAGGTCGACATTTAATGGGAGCTAAGAATTTGTAGTGTTTGCCACAATAACTTGCTTTATTATCAGGCACGACACCAAAGTTTCTCTTTGGATGAACATTTATTAGTGAGTCGCTGCAGAAAAAGCAGAACGACTCAACAACAAAAAATTACAAAAATATTTATATGATAAGAAATGCATAAAAATAGCAACATTAGAGCTGGTTCACACAGAACGCATTTTCTCTTTTATTTCCATTTATTCTTTTGAACACTTATTCTTTAATTTGATCAAAAATAATTCTATTTTGTAAGCTCAATTAATTACAAACTTCGTGAGGCAGACAACGACATCGTGATAAAATACAAAAAACTTGTTAAACATGCTCCACAGCGCCACCCAGTGAATTTTATTATAACTGCTAGTTTTAGTGCTTGGAATTATGAATTCACTGCATTCCAGCAAAGCAACGTAGTAAAATTCAAATAGTGTTTTTATTTTCTCGAATGATAATTACAGATCGAATATTCGTGCACACTCCTAGTTAAAATAACTTTTAAAAAACACATCTCTAAACCTTCGCTCCACTGACCAACGTCTTCCATTTTAAACCACAAAAACCCATTCTGTGTGAACGGCCCCTTACAAGCTCTTTCATTTGATTGGTCACATTCAGCAAGTCTAGACTAGTAAATAGACAAGTTTCAAGTTTTAAAAGGACCTTATGAATATGCTAATTAGCCCCGCCTCCGCTCACTCGCACAAGCTCAGAGATCCACTTGGTCAACTTAATTTTGAAAACTTAATTGCTCTTTACAATGTAGTTCATTAGAACGTCGTAATACACTTAATGCACCCTAAATATTGCTGAATCTACCCGAAATGTTCATTTTCTGTTGAATTGGCACATGGTTTGTCTTAAAGCATATTAAAAACACTACATAAACATATAAACAACATTAAAAACTTGATATTCACCACAGTAGGACTTTTTAAAAAATCCATTGCACTTTTAAGAATACATTTCATTTCACATTTATAGTATGTCAATCAAGACAGGTAAGGGTTTCAAGTTGATTATGAAGGTTTTAATTTTATAATATGTGTTCATGTTTATTGTTTCTCAATGGCTCTCCAAACCTCGCCCTCGGGGTACTGATGCTTTTCCACTGATTCTTCCAGGATTTCACAAGAGAATCCCGGGTCCTGAAGATGCAGAAACATTATTTATGCTATTGCTACAAAATTTCCACATCCTCCACTTTTCATTTTATACATGTTTGTCCAAATGAAGCAATTTATTTTAAGGTGTCCTTGTAATCATAGTAGTAAGATTAATTAATAACACGCACTTACTATTAGAGTTAAGATTAGGCTTTGCTTTAGGGTTAGTTGCATGTAATTATGCATATTTTACTGTCATTACTACGGTAAGTACATGTAAGGTAGACACCGTTACCATTTTTTGCGTTGTGATTTTAATGCATAAATATGTCAAATTATTACATGAAGAAGATGATAATTTATTTTATTTAACATATTATTATAATTATGTGCAGTTATATCATTAAGCAGCAGTATTAATTTGAGATACCAATTAGTGAATTCATAATGTAATAAATGTAAGAGCATAGGCCTTATTATATTACACAAAAAGTTATTACATCATGAGCTCACAATTTTATTATATTGTAAGAATTTTTGCATTATTGTAACGATCATCAGCAGGAGTGCCCGTGATATCCACTAGAGGGACTTTCCTCGGACTTTCACGCATACACTCCCACTTCAGTCACTCTTCACTACATTTCCCAGAAGCCTCCACACCTGGACTGATTGCACTCACACCTGACCCATTCTCCGCGAAGTCTTGATTTGCTTTCAGTGGTCAATTCCGAGCGTTATGTTTTGTTTTTCCCTGTTCTTGTATTCTGCCTGATTTCTGATTGTTCTCTGCCTGCCCTTTTGGATTTACTGCTTTGGATTACTGGATTGTTGTTTTCTTGCTGCCTGCCTCGATCTACTAGCCTGTTTACGACTCTCTGACATTCCTGTTTGCTGGTGTTTGACCCTGCCTGTTATGACCATTCTGTTCGTTAGTAAAAGCCTGCAAATGGATCCCATTCCGTTGACCCGCCAATCATTACAATTATGAATACATTTGACTTATCGCATTTTATTCTGATTTGCTGACTTCAATATATTTCTATAACTGCAGGGCTAAAGTAGTTCCAGGCAGGTAAATTTCCATATCAATTCACAAAATTATTTCAGCTATTTTAAAGAGTAACCAGTGTAAATGGACTGACTCCAGACTAAAGTTGGGTATCGAGAACCGGTTCCATTTTAGAACACCAGTATTTGATAAGACGCCTATTTCACTTATTGATTCCTCTGTGCGAATTTTAATGTGTTTTAAATGATTTAAGCGCATGAAGACGTGAAAAAGGAACTCAATTCTGTATCCGCGCACACAAAAGCGCAAATATTGAATTGAGTTCTCTTTCGTGTCTCGAACAGTCAAACAAATTATGTCAAAATATCCTCGTAAAGGGGTCAATGACATGACAGGTCATTTTTTTTATTTATTCCAAAATCATTAATAATAATAAAAAACAAAGATATGACATCCAAAGTATGTAAGGTAGTACAACTAGATCTCTTTTATTGAATCCAAAAGGTTTTAATTATATTTTGCAACATATAAAGGTATTTTAAAGATTTTGAAGTATCAAAACGTCATTCGGTTTAACCGTCCAAAGGCCAAAACAGCCATTTCATTTGTGATTAAAATATCTTAAAATGTAATAAATGCATATTTTTTTATTCTGGCATGGTTTATCATATATCAACAGTGCAAAATGGCATTAAAATGATGTTTCGAATGTTTGTTGAATATTGCTTTGTTATGAGAAAAACTGTCCAGAAAAATGAATTTCATTGATGTCATTTGGAGTAACCAATATAAAGGGAACATTTTGGATCAAGTCATGCGGTCAGTTTCATGTGACATCATTCAGACACCTGCAAAGGACCACACGGTCGTGAACAAAGTAACTAAGTAACCCGTTTTCACTCATACGCATGTCCTGAAATATCAGGTCATTCGGTACAACCGCTATAAAACATGGAAAATGTTGTAATATTTTAAAAACTTAATATAAAATGTTTGTTCTTTTGCTGTCTGTTAAATATCATAATTCAGCTTTTAATAATTCCGAAATTTTGGTTAAACCGAATGACTTTTTTGGTGACAAATCTTGTAAAAAAAAAATGACAAAAGCAGTGTTAATTGACCCATAGTCTGTTATTCCCTGTTTATTACAGTGAGTTAAGCTCATAGTGCAATAGTACACTTGATTATTTCTTTTTTAACTTACCATTGGTGGAATGTAGTGGGTATTTCTGATGATGGCGGGACTTTTGAAGTGTTCATGCAGGTGATCCACATACTCACACATCCTTTAATACATACAGAGAGCAAAAACTCAACTGAAAGACTTTATGCTTAAACAGTCCATGCTTTGAAGTAATTCTTCACCCGAAACTAAAATAACTCCAAGAAAGTAGTCATTATTCACTTGTAAATCTTCACTTCTGACTTCCCTGGTCTTATTTTAAATACATAATTTTTTAAATCATTTTCTTTCAGTAAGCATCGAGGCTTTAAAGCATTAAACTTACATAAAAAGATAAAATAAACGGAATACCCACACTTTTTCTTCAATACACATACCTATTACTTAAACTAGCAGACACTGAAATGTAGTCAAATAGAATGAGGTGCTGAACAAGCTCACACAGTCCCACACCGCCAGCATGAGGACACACGGGAACTGCAAAGACGACATACAAAATACACTTAAGCTGATAATCGTTCCTATATTTCACAAACAAGCAAATGAGACATTTGCGGATAATGTTATTTACATTCGATTTACCATTAAACTTAGCAGCCATGAGTATGATGGCGAGGTTTTCATTCACACTGCCCACCCTACAGCTGTCGATCTGAACAAACTGTAGAGCCGAAGCCTGAAGAAACTGCTTGAACATCACTCTGTTATGGCACTGCACACAAAGATATCAATACAGGATATGGTATGGTATCTCAAAATGAACAGTTGACTTTATTCTATGGAACACAAAAGATGATGCGTTTTTTTCCATACAATGGATGTCGATGATGTTGATTCCAACGTATCTTTTTTTGTGTTCGGTTTGGAATAACATGAGGGCGATTAAATGATGACAGAATTTTCATTTCTGAGTGAAATACCCCTTTAAAATGCCATTGATTAGATAGATTTCAATAACTGTTCATGCCATTGAATGCAAGATGATAACTATAATGATAACGATAAAAATCGTTCTAAATATATAAAAAAAATAGCAGAATCCACACCGCAACTGTTACGATAGCAGAGGAACGATATTGTAGGAATAAATTATAATAATAATAATAATAATATAATAAAATAAACTGTTTTTTTTCCCCAGATGATGTATGATAAAATCATTGACTGCCAATCAGAGTCCATCCTGCTTTTTAAAGCGACAAATACACTTTCTTTTTTTGTACACGCACAGCCTTGCAAAGTATACTTCATTTGACTCGTACATTGACTCAGTCTCTCGCCACGAGTTACAAACCATATAAACATCTTTGTGTTCTTTCATGCTAGAGTTGTACAAATGAGGGTACTTTCTAACCTCTTCGCACAATCTCTGGTCTATGTAGGCCAGCTGTAGCTTGCATGCGTTCCCGTCTGTTCTGTTTATGCAGTTTTTCTTCGATTACCTTATAAACCGACGCCTTCAGGGCATGGTTACCTTGTGGATAAACTAAGTACTGCAAAAAAAAAAATAAAATGTGCATGTGTGACCTGTGTGTATAAATATGCATGGTTACAAATGACGCGTTAGGGTTACGCACTGTACGCTGACCCTCGTGTACGCGTAAAAAGTGAAGTATACTTTGGGCATCATGCGGTCATTCCTACTAGCCACTTTGGCAGATTGAATTTATATATATATATATATACAGGGTTGGGAAGTAACAAAATACAAGTAACTTAGTTACGGATTTAAAATACAAAATTTGAGTAACTGTATTTCATTACAGTAACATTTTAAATGGGTGGTAATCAGATTACAGTTACATCTGAAAAGTGTTTTAGATTGCCAAAGTGATTACTTTGAGTTTTAATGTCATTTAAACAGCGATTGGTGATTCTCTGACTCTGACCGTCTGAAAAAGAGTTAAGTTTCATGTTTTCCACTGTTTTCATGTTTTGTGAGTCATTTTATAATTCACTCGTCTCTGCAACTTTTTCTCACAATTTGTTTTTTCCCTCACAATCGTGAGTTTGTGTTTCACAATTCTGACTTCTTTTTAATGCTAATAAAGTCAGAATTGGGAGATATAAACTTGCAATACTGACTTTTTTTCTTGCAATTGTGAATTTAGTATGTGAGTTAAATGTCATAATTTTGACTTTTCTCAATATTGTCAGTTTATATCTCATAATTCTGACTTTTCTCAATATTTTCAGTTTATATCTCATAATTCTGACTTTTCTCATTATTGTGAGTTTATATCTCATAATTCTGACTTTTCTCAATATTTTCAGTTTATATCTCATAATTCTGACTTTTCTCAATATTTTCAGTTTATATCTCATAATTCTGACTTTTCTCAATATTTTCAGTTTATATCTCATAATTCTGACTTTTCTCAATATTTTCAGTTTATATCTTTCTGACTTTTCTCAATATTGTGAGTTTATATCTCATAATTCTGACTTTATAACTCGAATTTGCAGCTTTATATCACACAATTCTGAGGGAAAAAGTCAGAATTGTGAGATAAAAACTTGCAATTGCCTTTTTTGTGTTTGTTCCACACTTACTAGTATTCCAAAGTATTCTAAAGTATTTAGATTAAGTTACTAAACTTGAGTAATGTAACGAAATACGTTACAAATTACTTTTTAAAGCATGTATTTTGTAATCTGTAGTGAAATACATTTCAAAAGTAACCTACCCAGCCCTGTATATATATATATATATATATATATATATATATATAAAAATCGGCCTATACATTTTTCAAGTAGTACTGTTTTAAAAAGGCAATAAACTAAGAGCAATGTAGTGTTGTCAAAAATATACATATCGATCCTGAAATATCTGAAATGCTTCCAATACTTAATCAAATGCACACAAAATAATGCCAACATGCTGGTCTTGGTGAGAATTCATATAAACACAGTCAGTTTTAAGTGAATGTAATCAGTTGAGAAAGAAAACGCATGTGTAACAGTACAATGGATCAGTGCGTCAGTTCTTAAAGTGACAGCAGCCTAATAAACCTGCTGCCAAATTATGAGATAATATTAAAAATATCTAAGTGGCAATTTTCCCCCATAGTATCGATGTCCAAATTGTGGTCAGTGAAAGTGCTGAGTGGCTAGAAACTTTGGAAAACCACTAGCCAGAGTGGCTGGAGAGTAAAAAAGTTAATGTCAAGCCCTGGTTATAGTTGTCATTCTTGATGTACATACACACTCTCTCACCTGTTCTCCAGTAGCCACTCCAATACCAAAGGGCGCAAGTGCCTAAAAACAAGACAAAAAACCCTCAAAACCTGACTTAACAAGGTCTAAAAATGAACATAATGAACCGGTTTACCTTAGAGATGAAAGCATGACCTAGAATATCATCAGGAGATGTGGGCTCCTCAATCCATAGAGGGCGAAACTCTGCCAGCTTGGTTACCCAAGTAACCGCTTCGTTAACATCCCACCGTTGGTTGGCATCAATCAGCTGACAGATAAGAGGACTTGTAAAGTTCCCTGCCAAATGCAGCCTTCTATTCATAGGTTGGACCAACTTAATATTTAACTTAAAGTGTTCGTTCACCCCAAAAAATGAAAATTGTCATTAATTCCTCACCTTCATGTCGTTCTACACCCGTCAGACCTTCGTTCATCTTCAGAATACAAATGAAGATATTTTTGATGAAATCTGATGGTTCAGTGAGTCTCTATTTACACTTTCAATGTCCAGAAAGATACTAAAACATATTTAAAACAGGTCATGTGACTACAGTGGTTCAACCTTAATATTATAAAGTGACGAGAATACTTTTTGTGCGCCAAAAAAACATAATAATAACTTTTTTAAACAATATCTAGTGATGGACGATTTCAAAACACTGAGGCTTTACGAATCTTTTGATTCGAATCAGTGATTCGGATTGTGAATCAAACTGCCAAAGTCACGTGAACTATTGAAATTTCGAATCATTATGACTTAAACGAAGCCTCGTTTACTGAAATCACGTGACTTTGGCAGTTTGATTCACCTTCAGACTGATTCGAAACTAAAGATTCGTAAAGCTTCAGTGTTTTGAAATCACTAGATATTGTTGAATAAAGTCATTATTTAGTTTTTTTGGCGCACAAAAAGTATTCTCGTCACTTTATAATATTAATGTTGAACCACTGTAGTCACATGACCTGTTTTAAATATGTTTTAGTATCTGAAAGTGTCAATAGAGACTCACTGAACCGACAGATTTCATCAAAAATATCTTCATTCGTGTTCTGAAGATGAACGTGTTTAGAGATAATTCATTTTTGGGTGAACTATCCCTTTAAGCAAAATCTGATCTGGTTGAAATATCTATGCAACGTATACATATTTGACTTTGACTCACCAGGGTTTTGTCTGGTCCGATCAACTTTCGGATAAGGCTGCATCTACGAATGTCATCCTGCAAATCAGCCCCGACCTTCACTTTAAATTTAGTCCATCCTTGTGCAAGAGCGTCAGAGCAGAGCTACTCAAAGTAAAAGACCTTTGTTAATGTCAGAGTGTGATTATTACAGAAACAAGAAAGCCGAAGAACAGACATACCTGGGTAACTTGCTGGTCAGTGTAACCCAGCCAGGCACAGGAAGTGGTGTAGGCAGGATAGCCTTCCCGTAACATCAGCTCCTCTGTAGTGGAAATCAGTTCTTAATTTTTCAGTGTTTATTATGAATGATTTATCCGTGCTCATCATTTTTTTTAAATTCACGTGTCTCGTAATCTTGAATCAAAATAACTTCCCCTCCCTCCGCGGGGCAACCCGTCACTCACACGAGATCCTCCAATAGGAAACCTCAACCATCCAATCAATTACCTACAGACAAAATCAAGCCCCGCCCCACATTTGTTCATGTTCGAGAAGCGTTTCACTCGGATATACATCACAACACTGCAAAAATGCTTTTCTTACTTGTCATTTTTGTCTTGTTTCCAGTCAAAATATCTTAAAAATGTAATTTTCTTGTATAGAGAATGTATCTTGATTTGAGAATTTTTAGATATTTGTACTTGAAATAAGACAAATACATTTTTTACAAGTCTAAAGATGTCCTCACACTGAAATCACAGCTGAGTTTATGTACTCAACGGTGTGCATTCGTCCATCTTTTTTTGTTTTGTTGTCCTTTTGTTTTTTTTTAATTAAAGTCATTAGTGCGAGTCACGAAGAACATTGCTGGATTATCAAAGGTATGACAGAACGGACTTTATATTTTTCACTCTCACTGTTTGCCGTGTTGTTAAACAGTATTTGTTGGTTTTTTAAAAAATTAAAACATTCCGGTAGAATAAATGCTTTATTCTTAACACACACACAACCTTTCAAAAGTTTAGGATTGGATAAAGAATTCTCTTCTGCTCATCAAGGCTGCATTTATTTGAGCAAAAAAGATTTGATTTGAATATACAGTTTATTCCTGAGACCAAATCTGAATTTCCAGCATTACTCCATTCAGAGTCACATGATCCTTCAGAAATCATTCTGATATGATGATTTGCTGCTCAAGAAACATGTATGATTATTATTGTGACGAGCAGGGCGGGCGAGAGCCGTGAGGGAACGGCGCGAGTGATAATGAGCGACATCTGCGCGCTACACCGGTCTCGTGTCTCTCACGGAGGAGCTCCGGAAGCATAAAAGAGGAGCGACGACAGTGAAGGACGAGAGAGGATCAGGCCTGGACTTTATGTTGTGTTTTATTATGTTTGTGTGGGCGGCAGTCACTGTGAGGAACCGCCGCCCTTTTACTTTCGTTTTATTGTTTGTTTTTGAGTTTATTAAAGTTTTGGTTGAACGTTCGCCGGTTCCCGCCTCCTTCTTCCCGTTCTTAAGAACTGTGTTACAATTATCAACGTTGAAAACAGCTGCTTATATTTGCTTAATGGTTTTTCCAGGATTCTTTGAATAGAAAGTGCATAAGAACAGCATTAATTTGAAATATATATTTTTAAGAAATTTATTGTCATCTTTGATCAATGTAATGCTGAATAAAAACTAATAATTTATTCCAACAACAACCACAAATCTTCCTGAGGAATATAAATGTGTTGAACACTGTTTATACACTTTATGAACTCATCTCACCTCTAGTTTTCTGCCCCTTTTTGGCTTTTACCAAAATATCTAAAAGAAAGAGAAAAGGAGTGTTATTATGGCGTATAAGGAGTAAAGCACAGGGTCGGGGAGTAACGAAATACAAGTAACTTAGTTACGTATTTAAAATACAAAATGTGAGTGACTGTATTACAGTTACATTTTAAATGGGTGGTAATCAGATTACAGTTACATCTGAAAAGTGTTTTAGATTACCAAAGTGATTACTTTGAGTTTTAATGTCATTTAAACAGCGATTGGTGATTCTCTGACTCTTAAAAAGCATCCTAAGCTACAGTTCAGCTCATAAGTTTCATACCCCTTGCAGAATATGCAACATTTCAATAATTTTAACAAAATAAGAGGGATCATAAAAATTATATTTTATTTAGTACTGTTCTGAATCAGCTATTTCACAAACAGATTTATAGACTGAATCTATAAAAATTGCTCCATTCAAAAGTTTGCAAATCCTTGAATCTCAACTGACATCAGATGATCCACGGGCGTTTTCATGTTTTGCGATACAGTGAAAAAGATAAAAAAGAAACAAAAAAAGCAAAGAAAAGATAATTATTTCACAATTCTGACTTTTTTCCCTGCAATTGCAAGATATAAACTCACAATTGCAAGTTGTAAAGTCAGAATTGCGTGATGATAACTTGATATTCAGATTTTTTTTCTTGAAATCGCGAGTTTATATATCTCATTTCTGACTTTTCTTTCAATTCTGACATTTTGTCTCAAAATTGAGACTTTATAACTCACAGTTGCAACTTTATATCACGTAATTCTGAGAAAAAAAGTCAGAATTGTGAGATAAAAACTTGCAATGACCTTTTTTGTGTTTGTTCCACACTTATTAGTATTCCAAAGTATTCTAAAGTATTTAGATTAAGTTACTAAACTTGAGTAATGTAACGAAATACGTTACAAATGACTTTTTAAAGCATGTATTTTGTAATCTGTAGTGAAATACATTTTAAAAGAAACCTACCCAGCGCTGGGAATGCATTATATGAACGACAGCTGATCTCACCTAAAGCTTCCTGCTCCGTCAGAGCATCAGTGATGTATCTGAAGTCAATACAGCTGATCAACTGCACAGGATCCTGGGAAGAGGATTCATAAATATAAAGAAAAATTAACAACGCTGAATCAACAAAAGTCTTTAAAGTCTCCTTAAAAAAGTTAGCATTAAATCAAAACTGGCCGAAATTTCTATTTTGAAATCTTTGATCTCATGATCTTTAATCAAAAAGTCAGAACAACAACCTAATAAACAAAACATGTAATAATATGGAAGTTCTTTTCTTGAATGCCTACTTTACGTGATATTTATTTGCGTTGCGATCATTTAAGCGCCTAAAATGCATTTTTAAAAGCGACTACTCACCATGTCAACAAGCAGCTTCCACAAGGGCTGCAAAACATATTCATTCTGACCTTTAATTATCTTCTATATTCACGAATTCTTACAACGTTCACGCAAATCGACGGCCCGTTGCTCACCTTTCCCTCCACTCGTGCCCATAAATCCCAGACAGCATTCAAAATGGCCGCCGTCGCCAGCTGAATCACTCCTTTTTCTGGTCCGATCTAATAGCGAGGTCATCTGCTCACTCAGCTGTACATGAAGTCTTGTGTTGTCAGTGTTGTGATACTCACCCATCTCATCTGACCATCACTGCTCAGGAGTCTGTAGAAGCCTCTGAAGTCACCGGTGATCTCCGCCAAAGTCTTTCCGACCACCAAAGTAGATAAAGCTTTAACTGCACATACGACTAGAGACAAACAGACGACGTTTACATGGACAGCAGTAATCTGAACATTGAATAAGACAATATTGAGGTGTTTACATGAGCTAGAACATAGATGGATTAATGGCACACACGCCAGAATTTCACTTATCAACGTACAGTTCGTCTTCGTTATGGTACCGTATACAGTTTGGGGTGTTTTATTTGTTCTGCGACTCTTAAAGGTGTCGCTGTTCCTGTGCGTACGGCCATCAAGGCATTTCATAATATTAATTTCTCTCAGAATTCTTACAGAGATAGTTCACTCAAAAATGAACTATTTCGGATCCATGAAAACGACTAAAAACGCTGTATTCTGCTGACGGACCAGTAGATGGTGATGTTACTTTGTAAAGAAACACAACACGCCCTTAAACCGAACATGTAATACAAACGCGCATGATTCAAAATTCGTGTTTTTGTAGTTTGTACTGAAACGGAGCCCCGCACATGACACGCAAGAAAAAAAGTACATCGTCCGTATGATATACATATTTTTATATTTAGTAAATAATACGGATGATTTAGTGAATCGAGGGAATGAAATTAGTAAATAATGCACACAATTTAGCCTACTATTTTTTTGTGCGGGGCTCCGTAGATGATAACTATGGAAGCCCGTTCCCGCCACTGTTGAGAAAAAAAAATATTCCGTAAGTCATAATAATGAGAAACTTTCTCATAATAATGACTTAACATCTCATAATAATGACTTAGTATCTCATAATAATGACTTGGTATCTCATAATAATGACTTGGCATCTCATAATAATGACTTGGCATCTCATAATAATGACTTAACATCTCATAATAATGACTTAACATCTCATAATAATGACTTAACATCTCATAATAATGACTTAACATCTCATAATAATGACTTAACATCTCATAATAATGACTTGGTATCTCATAATAATGACTTGGCATCTCATAATAATGACTTAACATCTCATAATAATGACTTAACATCTTATAATAATGACTTAGTATCTCATAATAATGACTTAACATCTCATAATAATGACTTAACATCTCATAATAATGACTTAACATCTCATAATAATGACTTAACATCTCATAATAATGACTTGGTATCTCATAATAATGACTTAACATCTCATAATAATGACTTGGTATCTCATAATAATGACTTGGTATCTCATAATAATGACTTAACATCTCATAATAATGACTTAGTATCTCATAATAATGACTTAACATCTCATAATAATGACTTGGTATCTCATAATAATGACTTGGTATCTCATAATAATGACTTAACATCTCATAATAATGACTTAACACCTCATAATAATGACTTAGTATCTCATAATAATGACTTAACATCTCATAATAATGACTTAGTATCTCACAATAATGACTTAACATCTCATAATAATGACTTAACATCTCATAATAATGACTTGGTATCTCATAATAATGACTTAACATCTCATAATAATGACTTGGAATCTCATAATAATGACTTGGTATCTCATAATAATGACTTAACATCTCATAACAATGACTTGGTATCTCATAATAATGACTTAGTATCTCATAATAATGACTTAACATCTCATAATAATGACTTAGCATCTTTAACTTAATAACAAAATAAATAAAAAAGGTTTTTTTATTAAGTTAAAGATACTAAGTCATTATTATGAGATACTAAGTCATTATTATGAGAAAGTTTCTCATTATTATGACTTACGGAATTTTTTTTTCCTCAACAGTGGCGGGAACGGGCTTCCATAGATAACCGTATCGTTTTCAAAAGTACGCTCTTTAAAACAGCCGATACGCATACGAATTTTTTACGTTTTTAGTCGTTGTCATGTAAAAGCCCCGAAGTTTTCTCGAAGTCCTCATGTGTTATGAGGTTGGCAACGGATCTATTCCTGCATTCAAAATCTATCCAGATCTTCTGAAGTTCATGCTTGTGGTTTCTCGTCTTAAGTTCATCGCACAGGTTTTCTAGAGCGTTTCATCAAGGGGACTGTGGTCGCCGAGGCAAAATCTTCATTTTTGTGTCGATTCTGAGGTGTACTTCGGATCATTGCCAAGTTAAAGCTTCCTAGCCGCGGCAGTGAGGTGTTTAAAGGGATAGCTCACCCGAAAATGAATGTTATCCCATGATTTACTCACTCTCAAGCCGTCCTACGAGTATATGACAATCTTCTTTCAGATGAACACAATCAGAGATATATTTAAAGATATCCACGGTTTATAATGGTTTATAACATTTTGAAGCCCAAAATAATGCATCCATTCATCATTAAAATAATCCATACGACTCCAGAGGGTTAATAAAGTCCTTCTGAAGCGAAGCGAAGAGTTTTTCTAAGAAAATTTAAAACTATGCATTCAAACAAATATCTTTTGGCACACTTCACAGATTTCTGAATGAAAAATCAAGATAAACGGCACAGAAATAGTTTTTACAGCAGGTTTTGTTTATATTTACTTTGAGACCTGAATTGGAAAAACAGATTTTATGATGAAGGATGAGTTTTAATGACACTTTTCACCAGAAAAGGTGTTTAATATCTGTTCATGATAGATCACAAACAGCCACTTCACAGATCTTTAACAAAAAAAAAATCATTTGTTTTTAAAGCTGGTTTTGCTCGACATCAGGGGGTGTTCCAGAAAGCAAGTTTAACTTACCCTCACACATACCCTGAACTCTC